>JAOXJP010008223.1:0-17953 GCA_025762735.1 Platanus orientalis | reverse complement strand
CTGTTGGAGAGGGAGGGAGATGCGTCGGGGAGAGAGGAGGGAGGAGGGGCATTTTGGGGAGGGGTAAAATTGGAATATTTTTTTTGGGGTGGTGAGGATTTTTGGGGGTGCCAATAGCCTATCCCTTTAATGTGGTCACACAACTGTTATGTCTGTAATATATTTTAGCATTCAATCTTCCTTCTATTCCCTCTTTATCCATGCACTTCATGAGGTATTTTACTAAGGCCGTACCTGGTTGCCGTGAAAAAGCTGGTTTTTTCATGATTCATGGGAAAATTTTCTTGAAAAAATCATTTTTGAAATAATCTGGTTGTAAACCAAAAATCCTCAATTTTTCAAAATTTTCTCATGTAACTAATTATTTTCGTGTTTGCTACTTTATTATTTTTATACAATTTTTGTGTGAAAATCCTCCATTTTTCATGAATATTGTAACACATAAAGTTTTCTTTTTCTCGACCATGGGAAAGAATAGAAAATTACAGTTTTTTTCTTTTCTTATATAATTTTCTTTTTTATTCAATTCAAGGCAACTAGACAAGGCTAAGGGTTGATATCTTCTAAGGTAATTCCACATTTCCCTTTAAAAACATCATCAAAATACTTTTGAAATAAGCCCCTAACATCCCTTTACACGCCTATCCAACCCTCTAATATTTGACATGCTGGAGATACAAAATTTTTAATGAATAATATTACATAGGGATTTTTCCCAAATCAATTCAAAGTTATGGCAAATTTGTCAAATAACGAGGTAAAAAAATTATTTATGAAATCTGTTTTTAGTGATTTGTAATTACCTTTTTAGCCCTAAATCCGTTATATGATATATTAGGCAATCGAATCTCTCGTTCAATGTCTTTCTAATTTGGTATCTTTGTTCCACCTCTCTTCTTCACTTTCAACATGAGTTAATCTCTCCATTTTTATTGTCTCTCTTAATAGATCTTTGACGGTGTGCGGACACAATAAATAATTAGAGCAAGCATGTCTACCTTTTTGGGTTGACGCATATAATTGTATACCTTAACTCAACCCAACACGAATCCAATCCAACAACACAAATTGCAGCATAACCCATGACCCCGACACGAGCTCAACACGAAATTAGCATGCGAGGGCTGTGATTGTAAACATGTTTGGGGTTTATGGAGCAATGATGTGAGAAATTTCAGAGTTTTTATGAGAAATTTTTATAGAGCAATGATGGGAGGGCTATTGGTCATGGGTTTGGCTTTTGTTGATTTGCTAACCGTTATATTTAAAGTTCTGAATTTCGATTTTAGAGGAAACATGATTTTGACTTCTATAATGAACTATTTTCAGCTCGTTCAAGTGGGTCATGAAGAGAGAGAGAGAGAGAGAGAGAGAGAGAGAGAGATTTTTAGAGATATTAGGAGAGTGTTGATGATGGAATAGGAAATGGACTTGAGTCACCATATTTGGTTGGTTAAGGGTATAAAAGGAATAATAAAAATAACTCTAACTGTTAATTATCAAAAAAAAATTTCCCAAATTTATCCCTAAAAAACTGATTTTGGACATGGTTTTTTTTTTTACCTCGTTATTTGGCAATTTTGCCAACCGTTTTGGGAAAAATCCCTATTACATATCGGACCATTGAGGTTTATGTTTTTTTATGACATCAAACCCTAGTGTTTAAAATGTTTAATTTACACCCTTCTATATTTCAGATGCATGTAATGCTGAGCAGACCCCCTCCGTTAACTCTCCTTCCTTTATAGTAACAGCAAATTCCATTTAACGCCCATTTGACTACAGAGGCATTTTTATCACAGAACATTTGTTACTCTTAAAATATCATTTTGCTTTTACATTCATCTTCAACCATGAGCCAAGAAGCCCTAACCCTAAAACAAAACCAAAACAAGAACCATTATTCATACTCAGCGAGGACTGAGCAAACATACACATGATACAACCAAAAACTGACTACAAGTTCGCTTCATGTAATCATGTAGAGTTCTCCATGATATGTGTTATTTGCTTGGGAGGGACACTAAAAACAGCTCTGATGATGGGCTTTACCTTTTCAACAGTCTTTATAATTCCCAAGAACAAGAGTCGATATAGAACCACCATCCCAAACAAGATAGCAAAATCAACCCACTTAGAGTAACCCATCTCCACTTGCCATACACTTCTCAATATTTCTTCACCAGTGATGGTGGGCGGCCCTCCTGCTTGGTTATTAGGAAACGTTAACCCTTCAAACTCATTCTTGTAGAACCCTTGGTTAGCATACTTATGGAAGGCAATGTAATACATTGGGTATCTCCAAAAAGGTTTAGGGAGATCGTCCGGCAATCGAAAGAAGCCGCCGTTCAACATCATCACCCCTTGAATTCCAGCACCTGTGATTATACCCATAAGGAAATCTGGCACTATACTAGCAACAATCATCATTAGGCTCTCAACCAACATTATGCACATGAAAAGCAGCAAGGCGAAGTACACAAAGTGATCAAATCCACGCTGAAGGCCAACAAGGTAATAAGCAATTGCTCCCGGGATCAGAGAATTTATAAGCAAGTAGGGGATGGAAGAGAATGTGTTGCCAATAACGTATGCACCAACTCCATAATGCCCATTTAATCTTTCCCGTTGAAAGATCTGAATTGAAAACAAAAATGAGAAAATATAACAAACTATTAGAAGGTTGTAATACCTTAAGAAATTTGAGCTTTTATAATGCTAATCCGTTCTTACATTCTTACTATAATTTGATCAAGAATTTGATATTATTTAAGCATCTAATCAAATATTAACTTGACCCAATGGTCTCTTTACTCTAATCCCATAAACAACTTTGGAGATGAATTCATGAAATTTATGGAGATTAACTCACCTTCATGTCCTCAACAAAAGAAGGGAATCCGCCGATGGCCATAAACGTTAAGAAGGCACCTACAAACATGAGCATCGAACCTCTAGCCTGGAATTATAATTAACAGATTATTAAATTCATCAATACACTCAATTGCGCTGGTTAATTTCAGTTGATCAAATTACATTGCTTCATATTCTTTATTGTTAGCTATTCTATAGGGGATATATATACTCTCAATCTTATACATCCTCACCTGAATTGAGCCAAAGCTGGAGCCAATATCGTGGAAGATGGTGCCTAGACATAAACAGAGGGCCACGTAGATTGCGAATCGCAGCCAGTAGTAGCCTAGATCACGATACATATTCACGAAGGATCTTTTCGTAAGAACCAGGGACTGAGTAAGGAATCCAGCTTGGCTTCCCTTTCTATCCACTACCCCTTGCTGCAAAATAAAACAAGCATCAGATAATATAGATTAAGTGTCAAACAAAGGTGAAGATTGGCTCAGTTGCTTATTGCATACCTTTTCACATAACTCAACTACCCGTCTTCGAACTTGCTGGCATGTGCCTGATGACTTGTATGATTGTACAAGAATTTTAATAGCGTCCCCAGTGGATATATTCTTTCCATCAAAGCCTTCTTCGATGTCCTGATGATAATTATTAAGGGTTTTAAGTTCTAAAGAAATATTGTTCCGAAGATGATTGTACCTAATTAAGAACCAGGAGTTCTTATAAGAATTCTTACCTTTTCAAAGTCTTCATTGATTGTTCTAAGGAAGTGATCAGATGGGTTCCTCAGAGGTGGGCAGGGGAAGCCATTCACTGCGAAAAACTACATTAAATTGAACATAAACATCATTAGTGATTTCATTACTACTAGGATATGCTCCATTAAAAAAAAAAAAAAAGCAATTATTTTTCATATTAAAATAAACATCAATGAAAAGGATCTTCTACACCAAAATTTGTTTGTCCCCCTGTGTCCGCACACCACAGGCTGACACGTGATGGTTTTTAGAATTTGGTGCCTCTTTTAAATAGGGACCAAATGCTCATTTGTACACTTTTTTTTTGACAGTTTTGACCCTATATACCCACCACCTTTTGTGTGTGGAGACATGAGGGGACAGAAAAATTGGTTGTAGGAGATCCTTTTCATTTTTCAATATGGAAAGAAGAAAGTGAAGACTACACTTTTCCATGCACATTTTAATTTGATAAAAATTGATAATTTATGTAATTACCTCGTTTGCTGCAGAAGCAAGACCAAAGTAAACTGTTCTACCATAGGATAGAAGACAAAGATTGTGAAAGAGTTCAAAGACTTCACTGCTAGGCTGGTGGATGGATGCGATTACAGTCCTTCCATGTTGTCGAGCAGGGCCTATAATTCGGTTCATGACATGATATGATGCTGCACTGTCTAGACCACTTGTGGGTTCGTCTAGAAAGAGAAGCTTTGGGCGTGTCAAGATCTCTATGCAAATGCTCACTCTCCTCTTTTGCCCACCGCTTAGGCCTTTGTTGCCCCACCCTCCTATTCTCGTGTCAATGGCATCTTGCAAACCCATTTCCCTTATAGTCATCTCTGCTCTCTCCTTCTTCTCCGCTTTCGACATGGAATCAGGCAGTTGGAGCTGAGCAGAGTAGTATACTGCTTCTCTAACCGTCAGCGTCACCATTAGTATGTCATCTTGAGTCACATAAGCCTAAATTAATGAAAAAACAGAAGACCCTTGTTACAGTGAATATTTATCCATAATAACATTGAAGTTCCTCAATAACATAAACTGAATTTTGAACTATGAAGGATTAAAAACAACTTATGATAAACTGGATCTGCAATCTTACTATCAAGATTGTTCAATTTGATGGGCTACCTCTTTAATGAAGCATAACCCAAAAACCAGTCTGACTAGAAAAGCTTACATAGTATAGAGCTACAATCGTAAGGGCTAGAAAAGATTTGGCTAGTCGGGTGAAGGGAGGGGCTCATAATATAATAATCTAAGAATTTTCATGGATTTTTTCGTTTTTTTTTTTTGGAACTTTGTTGTAAGACTTAAAATAAAGACAACACCATGCCTTTATGAAGTAGAATTTTCAGGGCTGTGTCTCCCCAAAAGAAGAAGGTCCCAGGACGGTGATGAAGTATCGAGAATACCCTTTTTGAGTAAGAGCATCTAGACAAGGTGATTGTTATACCAGTGAAAGGGATGATATGCAGTCCTTTGTTTCACAGACCAAAGGGCTTGAAACCCTGTTGATACATAATAATATTAGTATGTGGTTACTTAAGATGACAGCCCAAAAGGGATCCATGTATTTCACCACCGTCAACCTTCACTTCTTTCCGTTTAGTGAAATTTCATCCTAATATCCATCTGTCATGCCGCCAATAAAGTCATTAACCAGCTTTAGTTATTCTCAAACATTATCGAGAAGGCAATTGTACATGTGGATAACCCAGAATATCATCTTCATAGCTAAAGCAAAAATAAAATAGAATAATAACATGAGTTCAAATCTTCGACTGCAGCTTAAAGTCTGGCATCGTCTGGCAGACAACTGCAATGCAACACGTACCCCTAAAATAAATTTGGGGAGGTATTTTCACAGGCCACAGGAGAAAACACTTGAACCATTTGGATCCATAGTTTTTTTTTTCCTTGCATCCAAAAAGAGGAAAATGACAATCGAAGGGAACAAGTAAAAGGGTACAGGTCTTCATATAGTCTATTTTGCCCAGTCAAAAGCTGCCTGCACTGGTTCTCTTCATTAATTAAGCATATCAAAACAATGTTTTCTTTTGATTTATTTCTTTTCTTACCGAAGTCCCATATGCTAGTGCCTGTTTTCGACCATTGACTAGCACATCTCCAGACTGCCTTGTGTTTGAAGCCAGCCTCCCTGCCATGAGTGCTTTTCATTAGAATCCTTTATGGAGTCAAAAGTCATCTCAGTACGAGAAACATAGAAAAAAACAAAAGTCATATTACTCTGAAAAATCTTGCACTAAACTCTCAAAATGTGAAACCATATATATATATATATATATATATATATATATATATAATTGTGATTACCTGCCAAAGCATCAAGAAGAGTGGACTTGCCGCAACCCGAAGGACCCATGATTGCCAAGACCTCACCAGGTTGGGCGTATCCTGTAATCCCCTGAAGGATTGATCGGGTCCCCCTTTTCCCATTGGAGACTGTCACACAGAGATCCTCCCATGTCAAGGAAACACCATCCTTTCGCGGTGACTCCAATCGAACTGCATGGTGTGTAACAGGTTTTCCTTCTCCTTGGTTCCACGAAGAAACTGTTTCGAACTCGGCTGGAAACTGGACTTTTTGTTCAACTCGTAAGGATGGGGCGTTGTAGATATGTTCATCAGGGTGGCCAATCTCAGGTTTTGGAGGGTTGGAAGTATGATAAAGAGAGGGTGGAGGTAAAGAGCAAGTGCTAAAGGGAAAAGATCTTTCAACTTCATAGGACGTGTTTCCTTCCTCAGAGGCAAAGCTCTCCATCTCCAAATCATCATCTTTCACCTTTGACATGGGTTCTTGTCTAGGTGATCTCGTTGGGCTTGGGCTTGGAGTCCATCTTGGGACGTTTATGGGAGAAGCCATTCTCAACTTCAGCTCAAAATCTATCAAGAGAATCTCTTGGTTTAAACCAGAGAGAGAAAGAGAAAGAGAAAGAGAAAGAGAGAGAGCTTAAGTTTTTGCTGGCTTTCAAATGCACCAAGGGTGAAATATTTAAAGGCAAAGCAAGCAGAATCCTGCTCAAGTTGATTCATTTAAATTTACAGTGGCAATCCACTCAGCTGCCGGTCTTGCCCATCAGACGACTTGGAATAGTTCGTTCTCCAATATGTTAATGCGTTGATGAGGGAATAGGAACCGACAAACAAGTGGGCCTGAGTTGAAGATTACAAAAAAAAAAGGGAGAGAAAGGATCTCCTACACCCAAATTATATGCTCCCGTGTCCCCCACACACAAGAAGGAACCAAAAATCAAGGGTTTGTCCTGTCTGTTTAGGGCCTGGATTTTGTGCGCTCAAATTCAGTGTACAAGACATGCAAATGGATCAGGGGGGTGGACAAATCAGTGCCGAAAAGTGATTTACACTTTTTTGGAGGGCACGCTTATCACTTTTTGGTACTGATATATCCACCCCTGGTCCATGTCCATGCACACGGATTTTGTGAACACATAATTGGGGGCCAGATCGGCTTTTGTGCACTCAAAATCCATGTGTAATTTATATACATAAATCAAAGAATGGACACATCAGTGCCGAAAAGTGATAAGCACCCCCAGGCGGTGATATATTCACTCCTTGGTCTGTGTGCATAAATTATACACAGATTTTGAATGCACAAAAGCTGGGAGTTCAGGTGGTCTGTTTATGTTCACAACCTTAAGTGCATTTTTTGAATGTGCATAAGTACAACTTATGCACAACCATTTGTTTTTATGTGGTGCACAGGTCCAAACAGGACGTAAGCAGATAGTATAGGATCGGATCCTAAGTTATAGACCTTTATAAAAATAAGCAAACCCAAGTTATCGACCGCAGACTCAAACAGAAACCGGAAACCGAAATATTAAATGGGCATTACGATTCATATTAATAACAACAACAACGCAAAACTACAATAACACGAAAGCGGACTATTTAGAAATTTGACTTTGATGCAGACAGGGACAGAACGTATGAATCCAATGTCTTCACGTTTAATTGTTGTCACACCCTTTACGATTTGGTGTATCCCTAACATACCTGTATGAAAGCGGTAGGGATGCAAATATCTGCTCGGTTCATATTCATGTCCATTTAAAGCAAATATGAATTTAATGTGAATGGACGTAAGCGGAAATATTAATAGGGGTGTGCTTATTACTTTTCAGCTGATGTGTCTGTCCTCTGGTCCATGTGCACAACTTATGCACCTCTTTTGTACACACAAAATCCAGGGGATCGTTATATATCAGGCGATTCCCATGGCGGTTGGAACAATAGAGATCAAAAACACACAGAAATGCTAGCCCTATTGTCACAAGAAAGGAAAGCAACATACGAGTTTATAGGGTTGTGTCAATAAAATTTGATCAAGGAAGGGTGTATTCAACCTTTTACAGACTGAGAAACTGTCTTTAAATTACCAAACTAGACCCACATGGACATGTGTTGGGGCCTTTGAACTGTTTCTTTTAGAGATTTTTTCCAATTCGGTTTAATATTTTGGTAAAATTGCCAAATAATGAGGTAAAATTAATTAGTGGCCAAATCAGTTTTTAAGGATTAAAGTTGGAAAGAATGTGATAGTTAATGGTTAATAAATTTAAATTTGTCCTTTTATACCCCTAACCCATGAATCTCTCTATCCAATTCCCTTTCTCATTCCATCTCTATTCTCTTTCCTATTCCATCTTTACCGATTTTGTTCTTGTTTTCTCTCTCTCATAATTATTCCCATATTCCTTCACTTATTTCTTTTTTATTTTGGAGAATCTGTATAGAAACTTCATAGATGTTTTAGAGGTGAAAATGGATTTTTAATTAGTTCTAATATATATGAACGTTTAAGACTATTAATTTAGCAATTTGGCATCTTCAAGATTTATTTTGCATTAAGTGAGTATTGAGATGATGTTTTTAGAAATTAACAAATGAAAAACTCATGCTGCTTTGGCTTTTTGATGTGGTAATATTGCCATGTTTTGTTTTTTGAAGGTGCTGATACTATTGAGAACCTTTAGATGGTAAGGCAAAAGATTAGTTCAAGCAAAATTTCTGCAAACATGTGTAAGCATCTTGCTCGAACTGTCATATAGCATAAAAAAAATCAGAAGCTATACTTGGGTTTGATTTCTTCTTTTATTTTTGTTTTACGTAGCAGCTAGAGCAAGATTGCTTGCAGATGCTTGTGAAAATCTTGCTTGAGCTGATTTTTTCCTAGGTGGTAATTGTTAGAACCAGTTCGAGAAGGCAATAACAAAAATATCCTGGTATGGGATTTGGTTTCCTATTTTATCATATAATATATAAAGGCTAAAAGAATAATTAAACATCACCAAAACCGAATTTGCCACTAATTAATTTTACCTCCTTATTTGACAATTTTGCCAAAATATTAAACCGATCGGAAAAAAATCCCTTTCTGTTTTCTACTCCCTTAACCATTACTCGAGTTTCTTTGAACTACAAGCCATGCTTTCATAGTGGAATAGGGTTCATTTGAAAGTGCATTTGGTAACAGATGCATATAGCCTTTTCCATTAAACTAGAAACAAATAGCAAGTGTGTGTGAAATTTGCCCAAACTCAGTAAGAGTATGAAAAAAATGTACTCTTTAGTGTAATTGGTGTTCTTGGACTTAGGGTATATGTGAAGCTCAGTTTAGGCTCATCAGAAATGTATTTGGCTTGGCTCTTCACAAGCCTGAGTTGCCGAGCCCAGGCTTTGCCCACAGCTCAGCTCACCAATTTTATAAAATGGAGAATGATTGTCGTGTTGACACAGACCTCTATAGGAGTATCATTGATTGACATTTGATGGGTTTTTGAATTTGGTGTTTCCTTTTGAACACCTGCCTTTAATTGTTCAGCTGAACACTTTTTTAGACTTTTTAACCCCAAAAACAACATGTCAACTCTTCATTCACAATACATACTATAGAGACTTTTTCATTACAAAACATTTTCTTCTTTATAAAATTTATTAGCCATTTCTTCCCCTTGTTTCTCAAAAAATTTCTTGCGGATAGAAACCGGACTAACTTGATTTGAACATCCAAGCTCGCCTCCAAAAATAGAGCACTTGTAGCCACTCCCCACTCTTTGATAGATAATCTACTGGAAGATGATAAAAAAGAGGATTACAGAATTGATGCTATGAAAAACACAAACAACAATGTAGTTAAAAGCGTTGATGTCCCTATAAAGGATACGACTCAGAGAACTTTGTTATAGGCGTGGCTTATGGTTAAAAGGCACGGTGTACAATTAGAGGTGTGGCATGGCGTACGGTTAGGAGCGTGGCTTGCTGTTTAGCTTACTGTAAGAAAGTTAGTCGTGATGTTGAGATCTAATGTACAACATAATACAGCTATAATGATTTGATTCTACAATTATACAAATAAGGGAACGGAGACTCAAAAATCTAAAAGAGCCCGGATTTCGCAGCACACACAAAAAATGTGTGCAAATTGTGTGCATTGATTGGGGGTTGACGCATCAGCACTGAAAAGTGATTTACCTTTTTGGGGGTGTGCTTATCACTTTTCGGTGCTGATGTGTCCGCCTTCTGGTCCATGCATACATCTTTTGTGTGCACGAAATCTAGGGGGCATATGAGCCTTTTTGGTGCTGATGTGTCTGTTCTCCCGGCCCCACCACTCACCACCCTCCCCCCTCACCTGGCCCCCCCCCAAAAAAAAAAGGAACATTGAACTCACATTATGTCTCCTAAAATTTCAATCTCTATTAAATCCAAAGTTATATATATATATATATATTTTTTTTTTCTGTCGCATAGTCTTTAAGAACTTCGAAATTGATTCACAAATGATAGCAAAGGAAAAAATTTCAGGTAGTTCCTAGGAGAGGGGGGGTCTGGATGACTAGTCTGCAGTAGAAATTGTCCCTTGCTCGGGTTGTCAGCTGATGATGTAATGTTTACCAAAGAAAACATATCAAGTTTTTCGTCACTAATTTTAAATATTTCTAAATAAAATAGTGCTATATATTTCCATTAGGGACAGTGCTTCAAAGTCACGACGCAGCCTGTTCTTTTTCTTTGATAAGATTGCAGAACCGAATTTTCAACCATAAAAAACAAAAATAAAGGAAATGATATGCGACACTCAATTTATCTGTCCCTATGCCCCACCTACAAAACAAGAAGTGTATTGCATAGGGTTAAAAGTACTCATATCCTCCGTGCTGAAAAATTATGTGCTACCATGAGCCGAGACACAAAGAAGGTGGGGCCCACACTAATTTCTTGTAGAGGATGTGAGTCCAGGTTAATACTGTAGACAAAGCTTTCAAATGAAAAAAAATACTCTTATTAAAATTGTGTTTGTAGGATTAAAACTATGAAAAGTGTTTAATAAACCGTCTCTTCTAAAACCCTAAGGTGATACGACGAGGTTAGAGTTAATATACTTAACATATTTCAACACTCCCTCCGAGGGACATTCATGGACAAGGAACATGAAAAAACAATTGTGAGATCCGAAAGAATCATTGCGTCTACAAAGGATTTGAACTTGTGCCTTAGAACATGCTTTGATACCATCTCAAATTAAGCAATTAATCTCTCTCCTACAACCCTATGGTGATAGAAGAGGTTAGAGTAAATATACTTAATGTATTTCAACTTGCTCCCCATTTAAAAGAGACTAAATTCAAAAAACCACCACATATCAGCTTGTGGTGGGAACATGGATCGAGGAACTTAGTTTTGGGTGCAGCATATCCTTTGCCCAAGAAGGAACTCAGGAAAACGGTGGAAGAGAGAGGAGGAACCGTTTTTCATCTGTTCCTTCGAAATCCCAGCCGCCTCTTCAAAAGAGATCGTTACGACATCGCCCCGCTAGAGTGACTGTGTTGACGTCTGCCTCACCCATCTGTGGTGCATGCACTGTCCTATAGAAAATGACAAAAAAATAATAAAAGTCATTTTCCACCATTTGACCGACGGTAATCCAAGCTCGAAGGATCCAGTAATGGCATTCTGTCAAACATAACATGAGGGGTGACAATTCGTGTTGGCTGGTCGGTTCCTGACGTATCGATATAAAGGAATATGACTATGACTCAATCCGAACCCAACCAATTTTTTAATTGTGTTAAAGAGGGTTGACCCACTTTGACCCGAAAAACGTTTACAGTCTACCCTATCCATCTTGTTTTCTATTGGGTTCGTGTCAGGTTCACAGGTTATGTAGTAATTTGTATTGACGGAGCAGATTTATGTTGTGTCAAGTTAAGGGTATATGACTAAATAGATCAACCCAAATCCGATATATTTATTAGCCGGGCCAAATCGAGTCAACCCTTTTTGACCGTATTGGGTTTATATGGGATTCGTGGATCGTGTCAAACATTGCCATCCCTAGTAAAACTGCTGTTACCCACTACTCATTCTCTTTCTTGGATTTTTAAGGTGGAGTTTTGCTTCTCTTTTCATACTTATATAACTTTCAACCTGTTCTCTTCTGCCTAATCTTTCTTCAAGCAGAATGATTCATTCAAGCAGAATGATTCATTGTGAGGGGTGGCAACTTTTGACCCAACCCAATTCTTACTCCGTGATTCAGGTCTTTGCTCTTATCTTAGTGGTCAACGTTCAGCTGGCTCCAGCCCAGTATAATTTACTGAACGATCAACTAACCAGAACTAAATAAAACCCGCCCCTTTTTTCTTAGATTAGACTTTACTTTTTATCGTCAAGCTCGACCCATTACCAAGCCTAATTCAGCTACCACGACGGTGTCCTTCAACCCTTTGGTATCTCAAATTTCGATAAAAAATAATCGCAGTTCTTCCTGCTGTATATAGAGAAGACCGGAGGTGGTAGAAAACAAGTTCTATCGGTTTTCCAGTTACGTAGGATTGGCATGGTAATTGTGCTGCATGGGTACATATCGTGGAGGAACAGATCAGACGGTTAAGATCGTCTCCTGCGAACAAATAATCTTGTGGTTTCAGCAGACCTACACATACCACAAAAAAGTAGTGATTTTCACATTTTAGGGTATGTGTACGTCCTCGTGAAGCCCACAAGATTATTTGTGGACAGGAGACTATCCTTTTGGCAGATGGGGTTGGGGGGGGGGGGGGGTGGTACAGTGGCATATGTATGCAGTGAGACTCACTACCCTAAAATAAATTTGATGTGTGATTTTTTACTTTTTGAAAAATGATTTCCAATTTTGGGGTATGTGTGGCACTGCAGATGATGCCATACTTCACGCTGCAGTAGAGGATTTACTTTTAAAAATATATGTTGAGTATATTAATTAACTTTAACCTCTCATATCATCTTAGGGTTTTAGGAGAGATGGCTAATTACTCAGATTAATTAAACACCGAACCAAACATGACTCATTTGCTAATAGGCTTTGCTTCGTTTTTTTTATTTTATTGATACCGAGGTATCCGTCCTCTTATAGCGCCTAACTAAGTCCTCAGGGCGCATGGACTCCTCGTCTCTCCAACAGGCACAGGGTAAATCGGGTTTTTTTTAGCCCGGACAACTGGCCCCAAGGGGGTAGGTTTCGAACTCAAGACCTCTTCCGAGGCGTGATCCTGGCTAACTGCGCCATACCATGGGGTTATAACCAGCTTTGCTATTCAGTGTAAAACATTAAATCTAAGCTAGAAAAAAAAGGTGGGTGCGCTTTTTTAGTTCTGGTTCGCTAATCGTTCAGTAAAAAACTTGGTTGAACCAGTTGGACTGGGTCGAGCACCAAAGATAAGAGCAAAGCACCTAATCCATTTATTAATCAGGCTGAACATCCAAACCCAAGCCTTAAAATACCTAATCAGAGTCGGGTTGAGTTGATTGGGGTGGATAAAAAATTGTCCCCCTAGAGTTGAATCATGCTGCTTGAAGAAAGACCAGACAAAAAAGAAAAGTTATATAAGATAGAAAAGAGAAGCAAGATTCGACCTTGATACAAGGAAAATCAAGCTTTGAGATCATTCTATGTTTGACAAAATGACATTGCTGGATATCTAGCGCCGGGATTACCATTAGTAGAAAGGAGGAAAATGGCTATGGTTGACCCGCACTACAGGCGGGAGAGGTAGACGTTAAATATCACCGCAATTAATTGTGTAATGCTACAACCATTTTTTCTGAGCCTCAGGGTCTTCTCCCGTCGGCAAATACCCTCTCTTCTGGTCTACGTTCCACTCTTTTACGAGGATCCTCCAAGGAAGCACGGATACTTCTAAAACCCTGCTGTGTCGGCGTCCCATACCTCTGCCTGCCTGCGTATCCAAACTGTGTTAGGAGAGAGAAAAAGGGAAGGTTTTGTTAGGTACCAGGCATGGTGAAACACAGAAAATAAGGGTATTATGGTAAATCTTGTAAAATAAAAATAAAGAAAAGGCAAAAGGATGAGTCAATTATGAGAGAACATGATCCAATAATTCTTGCCAACCAGCCTTTAAATTAGTTTTAGATATGTTTTTAGATTTTAATTTTTAATTTTTTAATTTTTTATGTTTGTTATTTATTTTTAAATATAAATTAACATAAAATCTAATTAGAAATATTAATTAATTAATTAACGTATCTTTGTTGTATCATATCCTACTTTTTAAAGAATTACCGTATCCCTATATTCATATCGTATCATACTCGTGTCCCATATCAGTGTCCGTGTTTTCTTGGGATCCTCTACTACCCTTAAAAGTACCTTGAACGCAATATGTGTCTTTAATGTAACACAGACAAAAAAAGAAAATCATCCACCCAAATTTGATTATTTTGTCTAAATATCGGTTTATAGGCGCATGCAATGCGCTAAGGGTACTTTAATTGCAGTAGAGGATCCTCTATCTTCTTTCTCACATATGCCACACTTTGAAGTTAAAAGGTAACCCAGAATGTCTCCAGCTTGGATGTGTCCAACATTAATCAAGCATCAGTTTTCCATACACATGGCAAAAAAAAAAATTGAATTGCTTTCCTAAAACCATGATAAAAAAAAAACATCGTTTCATTTTTTTTAGTACATGCTAGCTCAAAATTGATGCTTGAATGACGCAAGAAACATCTAGGATGAAGATGATCCGGGCTCTAAAAGGTGTAAGCGGTAACACATAATCCCTCAAATTTTAAGTACTTTGCATATACAGGGGGTGGCTTGGATTATGTGAGAACGAATCTTGTGAGAACCATGAAGATGGCACCAGAGGGGCTGATGCATCAGTACCGAAAAGTGATTTACATTTTTTGGGGGGCACTTATCACTTTTCGGAGCTGATGTGTCCGTACCCTAATGCCATTTTCACAGTCCTCACAAGATTCGTTTTCACCTAATTTTTAGTGATACAGGGGTAACCCATTATTACTCAAGCTCAATAAAAAATGGCTTGGGAGTTGGGAGTGCTGTTTAAAACTTTAACCCATTATCAAGCTTAATAAAAAAAAATGGCCAAAGAGTGTTTAAAACTTTGAAAATTGACAATAATAAAGTGCTTTGGAGAAAATCCATATTAACTTCCATGATAAAGGTAACTCAATCTACAGGGATAGCTGGAAAGTAGCTGTCCGTACATCCCGAGTGGCGGCTTTGCGTATTCAAAACATTCTGTCAACCATCATCTCCTTAGATTTTTCATTCTCGTGGAAACCCAAGTGTTAAGTGGAGGCCGGAGGGAGACGACCGGTTAGAAACGCTATGGACATTTCCATTGTTGTTTTCTTGGATTTTTATGGTTGTTGCTTTTATATGGTAACTGTGATGAAAGAAATTTTTGATGTAGCTTAAGATAATCAGATTTATTAGGTTGGTAAAGTCTGGGGATTCATACTTAGAGACCTGGGTTCAAAACCGGTCTTCACCTATGAATTACTAATTACTAAACCACTTGCTTATCGAAAAAATAATAATAAAAAGTCAATCGCAAGTCAAATGGATCCTTCTTGGTGGGTATGGAGATGGTGGGAGGAAATTTCCAATTGAAGAATGATCATAAAGAGATGAATAATCAAGTTGACGATGGCTTGGTTAATGGGAATGCGATTCTCAAGAGAAACAAGTTTTTCATCATCGTTTTGTAATACTAAAGATTATCTTAATTCTTTCCATAAAAGAGAAGAAGATTATCCTAATTCTCAGAATTGGTGGGAAATTAAGTTGACCGTGATTCTGTGTTGGCACAGACCTCTGTAGACACATGATATGTTTTTTTCACCCCCAACACATGTGTCAGCTTATAATTTACTACAGAGACTTTTTTTTATCACAGAAGATTCACTGGGATTTAGATCTTCTTTTCTTTGAAAAAGATTTTGTGGCACGACCTTTCTTCAAAAATAAAAAACCTAAGTCATGAATGCTGCGGGCACAAAAGGGATGTTGCTTTCGGATAAGTAGTGAATAACAAAATCATTATTTCATCAACAAAGGTTAGAATAAATAATGAAAGTGAAGCAAATGTTCTAAGTTACCTTGATGTAACGACACTTTTGTCAAACATAATGTGAAATCAAAATCTGTTAAAACCTCTGCTAGCTACCACTTATTCTCTTTCTTGGATTTTTATTCTATGAAAGTGGAAACTGGCTTCTGTTTTCTTTCTTCAAAAACGTCTTTCTTCAATCAATTATGATTTAACTTTGGGGTAAAAAAGTCTTGACTTGTTATACGGAATCCTTATATTTAGAGTCATATGCAACAAAATAGAAGAGGAGGAATAGTAAAATCAGCAATCACATAAAGAATACAAATGATTTTTGATTAATAGATGGGAATGACTAATGAGTGATGGTGATTCTCATGGAAACCTGGAAGAAATAATGATGGAGGTTCTAATGGAGGTTAATGACTAATGAGTGACTAGAAACAATGAAAGGAAATTTCATCGAATTTTTACGGTTACTGCTCTTCTGTATAAAAAGTCAAAGGATTAAAAGTATTTCACAAATGATAATGGACCTCCACTAGCAAGTATATGGATCCTCCATAATTAGAATTCGAGATGGTGGAAGGATATTTCCAATTGGAATGCAATAACTTGTATCCCGCCTCAAATTTCCATTCAAAAAGAGATAACACATTCTCTATGTTGACCGTGGAGACTGATGCAAGATGGAAGTATCGGACCAATCGGGATCAGTCCTACACAAATGACCAGATCGGTCTAACTCGAACTGAGTTGGCCTTTTGTGCGGATCAGTCCGGAGCACTAGACTGAGCTGCACATTCTATGGATTGGTCCAGTGATGGTGAATTTTCTTGTATGGATTTATAAAGTCAATGAAAGAGTAGGACCCTACTCTAGATCAACTTCTAAATTCTATATAAAATTACTATGATCGTCTACGATTGTAACATGAGGTTTGTGATTGAGTGAAAAATGTTACTCTAAGGTTTTCTTGTTAAAGGGATTCTTTAAGAAGAGAAAATGGATTCTTTCTCAGGTTGTAAGAAAAAGTGTTAAAGAAAGGGTTTCATCTCAGGATTTTGGCATGTAATAAAATGAAAGAGAGAAGGAGAAAAATTTGTAACTTTGTATACGTCCATGAAACTTATTAAGAGAGTTTAAAAACCATTATGAGTGCTTAAAATTTAATATTTGGACTTTAATTTAGTGCTTTAAGAAAGCCCATATTAATTTCCTAGAGGTTCACATGAAAACCTAGGTGTTAATTAAGGGAAAGGAGTGGTTAGAGACCATAAAAACCATTTCACTAGTGCATTTTGGAAAATTTATGGCTATTGCTTGAATATAGTGGCTCAGATGAAAATAGTTTGATGCAGATTACACGTGTAAAGAAGTCAATATAACAAGGATTGAAAGTGATTCACAAGTGATAGTGAACCTCCATTAGTAAGGAAATGGATCCTGATTGATGAATTTTGTTGTGTGGAAGCTTAAATCTAGAGTCATATGCAATAAAATAGAAGAAAGAAAATAATAAAAAACAACAATCACACATAAAAAAGACAATTTATGTGGTTTGGCTTGAAACCAACATCTACAAGAAAAAATGACAAGAGAGATTTCATTATGATCGAAACATATATTATAATGAATAATGTGATAGCATGAAACCCAAAAAATCTTAAATATAAATCTCCCAAAACTAGGGGTGGGCATGGGCTGGGCCGGCCCAAGTCCAGCCCTCAAATTGGTCCAAAAAAGCCTGATCCAAGCTAGGCCCGGTGAGGGCTCGAGTCCGGCCCAAAACCCACACTTTTATTGAGGGTCGGGCTTGACCTTACTTCGGCCCAGCCCAGGCCCGCACTCTTACATATATAATATACTAATTATTTTAAAATTATTAATAGTATATAGCTTAGTTGATAAAAATTGTTTTTTACAAAAGTA
>JAOXJP010008212.1:0-17954 GCA_025762735.1 Platanus orientalis | reverse complement strand
GGATTGCTAAAACGATTTTCCCTAGGATTACTATCCATGGTTTGCCACGACTCCACGAGTGCTGCATGGATTCCGGTTCGACGGTGGGAAAAAACGTCCACTCATTTCAGATCGCGAAGCACGCACAACCATCCCCCTCAACCTTTCCATCTCTTCGCAGTCCCCAAAAGCCGAAATGGCGCTGGTTCTGACCTCACACCCCTCTTTCCTCTTCGGGCGACCAAGAACGCTTCGTCTCTACTCGCTTCGATCCTCAAACCCTTCTCTCTCCTTCACAAACCCTAGATTTCCCTCTTTTCGTGCCCATTCTTCGTTTTCCGGTGACAGCGGCGATTTTTATTTTCCAGGTCGGTTTTCGATCAATAGACCTCCGAGTAAGGCAGATTCTGATGAGAAATTTGTTGTTGAATCTTCTGGAGAATTTGTTGATGAGGAGAAATCCGACGGCGTTTCGGCAGGTATCACCGACGAATGGGGAGAGAAAGGTGAACCCGAAGTAGAGAATTCGTACGCGAAGCTCTCGGACGCTGATCCTCCGAAAGATGAAGATGAATGGGAGGAGAGTGTTGGTGCGGTGGTGTCCGACGAATGGGGAGAGAAAGGTGAACCCGAAGCGGAGACGTACACGAAGCTTTCGGATGCTGATCCTCCGAAAATTGAAGATGAAGGGGGAGGAGATGAGGATTCTATGCCGGATAGTGGTAGTACGGATGCGTACGATAAGCTCGGAGAGTTGAAACGTTGCTTGGTCGATACGGTTTACGAGACTGATTTTGGGTTCCGAGCTTCATCGGAAATTAGATCGGAGGTTTTGGAATTGGTTAATCAGCTGGAATCGTCGAATCCGACTTTGGCACCTGTTGAGGCGCCGGCTATTCTTGATGGAAACTGGGTTTTATTGTAAGTGCACTTTTTAAAAAAAATTTGTTTTAATAGATTTTAATTGTAATGTCAAGAGTTTCTTGGTGGATGGAGGATTTCTTTGAATAATTTGTTTACTAATTAGAAGGGAAAATTTTTAAAAATTTTAGAATTTTTATATCCAAGATTATTAACAACCAGACTCTGCAAATAATAAAATGATTTGAGTGATAAAGAGGAATATGTTGACACACTATGGGAGCCAATTAATTCCTTGGTTGCAAGGTAGGGACTGCTTCTTCATTGATCCAGGAGCTGAAAACATGTAGAAATAGTATTTGGACAATAAGTTGATCTGCTTAATGGTGAAGTATTTTAGTGGTCTGAAGAACATTTTAGTAGAAAATGATAGTGCACTAAAAGTACCCATCCAGCAAAGAAGAAAATTAAATGTTCTCATCAATAAAATCATTCTCATGTTATTCATTGAAAAAAAGAAAAAAAGAAAGAAACAAGGAAAGAAAGAAAGAAGAATAAATTTAAATGCCAATGCAACCGTCAAGTGATTGAACCCTCAATGCTTGGGAATCTTAAAATATTCTCTTTATGAATTTGCTAGTTGGAGAGACTATCATCCTCATCTGTTGTTTTTTGTTTTATGCAGCCTCTTATTTTTTAGGTTTCTCATATCTTGCTTCATTTTTAGTAAAAATGTCAATTATCTAACAGAGGAAGAGTAAACAATAAATTTTTTTGAAAAAGAAAATATATGACTCCAATATACTTCAAGACTTGTTCCCTACTTCCAACCATGTACCCAGCCTCATAGATGGCAGACAGTTCACTTTTTCCTTTTTCTTGAACTTAGATTTCTCTGTGAAAGATGAATAACTTGTTGTCTTTGCTTTTCTTATTCCATAGTACTTGTTATTATATTTTAAATGCATTTGGAGAACATATGACTTTGAGTGAGTTAAGAATGAACAAGTAGAAGACCTGAAAAAACAACAGATAACAAATCCATGTACTTTTTGCCAAGTCAAGCCATCACCATCAGTTGTAACAATATATTGAAAATGATAAAGATAATAATCTATTCTCTATTCATGAATTCTTGTACTTGAAGTTGAACTTGGGATGTGGTTATATGGTTTGTTGCTTATTTATTCATTTATTTTGAGAGGTAAAGAGTTCATTTATTATAAGTACGAAAATGAAGAAAGGAAAACATACACATTTGATATGAATCACTGTGAGGTGATTACAGTCTAATACAAAATAAAATACCCCAAAACACTCAAACATTTATGATTCCTCATTTCATTTTTTTTTGATTCCTTATATCATAGAGAATACCATTCATTCTCATCAAAAAACCCACCCACCGAAATCCACTCAAAGAGTAGATTATAGATATAGACTCTCAATTCACCTAAACTTTGATGTTTGTCTTAAAAAATTATGCTATTTCTCTCCTTCCATATTCCCCAACAAATAGCTCCTGGTAAAACTTGCCAAATTTCCTGATAAAAACTACCAATACCACACGCACCCCAGCCTGGAATCAGATCATTAAAGTACATTGGAAAGACTCATGCAAATTGAAAATGAGAAAGGAAAAAGTATCACATTCCTTTCGTCAGAGGACAATGAATAATTAGATGATTGACCGATTCCTCATCTGCCATGCATAAGATGCATCTGTTATCCAAATGCCAACCCCTACTTTGAAGATGATCGAGGGTTAGAATTTTATCCAAGTAGCAGTTCCAAATGAAGAATGCAATTCTAAATGGTATAAACGAAACCCAAATGCCTTAATGAGGAAACCAAATCCTAGGAATTTTTGATAACTTGGTACAAAGTGATTTAGAAGTAAATTTCCCTTTCTGATTCAATTTCCATATCCATCTATCACTCCTCTTAATGTTAGGATTCAAATTGCCTAATATCTCCAATAGATTAAGAAGTTTTCCTTACTCCCAATCATTTGGATCTCTCCTCGATCTAGTGACCCAAATTCTTCTGTTTTCATCATAACACTTTGCCACCGAGGTATGTTGATCCAATGCCAATTGGTAAATGTTGGGACATGTCACCATTAACGGACTTGTCCCAACCCATACATCGTTCCAAAAACTAATATTTTCACCCAAACCCAAGGTAATTTGATGCATCTCCAAAAATTATCTCTTCCAACTGATATGGATTTCCAAATCTCACATCCATGTCTCCTCCTAACATCCCTAGATTCCCGTACAGATTTCTCCCAAAATCTAGCTAGCACAAGCTAACACCACAGGCTATCTTGATCCAACCCAAATCTCCACAACCCGAAAGGTTCATGATACTCAAAATCTAAAGGAAGGTGTAGTAAAGCATTCATTCTTTTTCTCATACCATAGGTTGGTTGCTTTTGACAACATGATTATTTTTTCTTGTGTTTTTGTAAAGGCTTGGAATCTCTTTCTACATAAAACAACTAATGCAATATTTTCCCAATAAAAAGTTTGTAGTCCTTTCATTCTTAAGGCTGGTAAGCCTAGTGATTTTACTACAGTTACCTTTTAATTTTACATAGCTGTTCCAGTGACCAAGTATTTCTATAGAAACGTTACTTGACAATGTACTTTTTCTATGCAATCTGTAGTTATTTTGATTATGTTACATGTCTTAGCATTATTTTATAATGAAATAATCTGTTTTAATTTTTGTTTCAGTTCTTAGTGGCTTAGTAAATTTTTGTTTTTAAACCAAATTGATGTACTCTTACTCTTTTTGGGATGATAACAATAACATTTTATTGAAAAAAAAAGAGAATAGTACTTGGAAGACTATCTATCACAAAGGATGGGTGGGAGCACAAAGAGAGAACATAAAAGCATACAAAAAATGCTATTGCATATTTTCATTGGGATCTTGGATCCATGGTAGAACTAGTTTTTCTACTCCCAATGTTAGCAAGTGAGCTCAGCAAAGCATTTGCCTATTCGTTGTCCTCCACCCTAATGACATGTTCAGGAGGGAGGCCAATGCACAGATTTCTTTAAGGGTGTTAGAAAGCCTCCAAGTCCATTTTCCTGGGTTGAAGAGATTCACTGAATGATGACACTAGTGTCCCTTCAACCACCAACCTAGAGGAGCTGACATTCTGAGTGATTCTTAGGCCTTGCAAGAGGGAAAGGGCCTTACTCTGCTAGAATACTCAACTCCAGCTGCTCTTCAAAATGCTAGCAGTACATAACCTATGATCTCTATGTACTAATCTGCACTGGAGGTCCCACTACACAGTCTTTTAATAGACCCTGCACCTTTTTCTTATAACTCTTTTGACATAACTACCCAATGTGCTACTGAAGCCTTGGTCTTTTCGGCAATAAAGTGGGGCCAATGAGATTTGTCTTCAGAAACTTTTCTACTACTTTCCTTCCATACTTCCCACAATATGACTAATTGTAGCAATTTTACCCTCATAATGAGAGGCATATAACTACACTACCACAATAACTTAACTATGATACAGAATTTCTTCGAAGTGATCGAAATTTCCATGAGAGATCATACAATAAGTGTGAGGAGTGTTAGAATTCCAAATATTAGCACAATATCACCATGATATCTTGCAAAATTTGTGATATTGTCAAGATATTGAGTTGGGCATTCATTTAAATTCTAAATTTTGATAATTAAAATTTTTTCAAAATGGAAATTTGTTGGGGAGCTTTTATACCAAGGCTAAAAGCTCTCAAAATACATAGTTTTGGAAAAAAGTTATTGGATTTGTTAATTTTAGGCCTTTAATTTACAACTTCATTTTGTTTTACTTAGATCTTGATTCATTGATCAAGAAGCCTCCAAATTCAAATGTGGAGAACAATATACAATGTTAATTTCTTCTAATTTGAGTCATTTTATGTTTATATCTAAGCTAAATGGAACTCATTTGCATAATGCATTTAGAGGGATTTGAGCTTACTTTGTTGGTTTTGGTACTTGGCAAAATGGGAAAAACTCCTCTCTTTTTTTTTTTTTCTACTCCAAACTCTTAATTATATATATTTAGTCATGGTTCCTACTCATAGACATTGAACTATCATAGTTATGGTTGTGGCCCATTCGATTATGAGTTCTCTATTAACATACATGGGGATATGCTCCATGGTCATATTGATTAGATGATGATACAGAGTTGCACATGTAAAGGGAGCATGATTATGTTAGCTGACCTTAGATAGTTGTGACAATAATGATGACATATCGATGCATCATTAGGACTTCTTGGAAAAAGTCAGATTGCTGGGATTCTTTTCTATTTGATGGTAGACCTGGTTTGAAATTTTGGACTGAGTTAAAGATGCTCAGAGACAAGCTCAAGGAGTGGAATTTGCCTGAATTTGGAAATGTGAAAGTTAAAATGAATGATGTTCTTAAAGAAATTGGGTAGTGGGACTGGTTGGAAGAGAAAAGGGGTTTGAGTGAAGAGGATCTGAGCACATGTGACATGTTGAAAGAGGAATACGGTAGACTTGCAGCAATGGAATTATGGAAGAAATAAAATGGAAGCAAAAGTCCAAAATATAATGGTTGAAAGCGGGTGGTAATAGAAAGTTTTTCCACTGAATGGAGACCATTAGAAGAACTACACATGTTATCTTCAAGTTATGGATTGATGGGGAAATGATGCAGAATCTGGACCGAATTAAGCCCATGTGACAGATTTTTAGAAGTCTCCACTCTGATCCGCTTATCAATAGACCAAAGTTGGATAGTCTCTCTTTTAAGTAGATCGATGAGTCTGCATGGGAATGGCTCGAAAGGCCTTTTGTGGAAGAGGAAGTTAAGAGGGTGATTTGGTAGGCAGGGGTGATAAAGCAGTTGCCCGGATGGCTTCAACTTGGCATTTTATAGAAAATGTTGGGATATCCTTAAGAATGATCTTATGGAAGTTATCTTGGACTTCTATCAGGATGGGTTTCTTGACTATGGCAGCAACTCTACTTTCATTATGCTGATTCCTAAAGTTGAAGAGGCTGACTCCATTTCAATGGTCTGTCCTATTAGTTTGATTGGAAGTACTTACAAGATTATTTCCAAGCTTTTTGTGAACAGACTGAAAGAAGTACTAATGCAGCCAATGTGAAAAGATTGATGTACATGCCTCCTCATAAGAGAGCACAATTTAAGCTAATGTAATTTTGGGGAATTTTGTTAATTTGGGTTTATGGGTAATTTAATGGTGGTCGACAGCTGGGAGTTTTTCCTCTAGTGGGTATCCCAAAGTCAACAATGTGGGTCCTACTTCTAGCTGGTCGACATCCCCTTTTAGTTTGCATATTTTGGAGATGTTTTAGATTCTTGTGAGGCCCTACTTGGCCAACAAGCCAAGAAATTGTGGCAACCATGAGTCATTTCTTTTAAGGATTCTTATGGTTTTAGAAGTTGTTTAGGTTGGGAAATATTCTCCTAGAATCTAGGATATTTTAGATTAGGAATTTTCTTTTATTGCAAGCAATGTAAGCCTATTTAAGGCCATGATTTCAATAAAAATAATCAGTGAAGATGAATTTGAATTTTTGAACATATGTGTGGTGGTGTTGTTGGGTTGCAACCCATGTATCCTTCAAGGGTCGAGTCATCGACTCCCTCCTATCTTTTCTCCTCTCTTCCTCCTCCCAACGAGTGAGGTAATTCTTCTATCTCTTCTTCTCCTTCTTCCTTATCTCTTCTTTCTTTCTCTACTTCTAATTTCCCTTGCTGATTTTCCATATCAGTCCCATATCTTCCCCTTAAACAGTCTTCTATTCTAACCATTGCTCTTCCCTGTTTTGACCTACACTAGTACCCTATTTTAGTCTACAAACCAGTCCTTAACCTGACCCTATTTCAGCCCATAACAGCATACTGTTTCTCCATCTAACAGTCCTCTATCTATCCCATAAAACAACACACTGTTTTTCCCTTTCTAGCCTATCTGAATCCCTCTTAATCCCTCTATACTTATCTGCAGAAATAGTCCCTTCTCCTAGGCTGATTATTCTACATCAAGTCCTTCATTATATGATTTTTCAGGGGGCATTCATAAAGGGTAAGCTGATTCTTGACAGGGGTCCTTGTAGCAAACGAGTGCATTGATTCGATCATTAAAAACAGGAGTAAGGGTATCTTATGCAAAGTCGATATGGAAATGGCCTATAACCGAGTAAGCTGGTCTTTTCTTGATTGCATGCAAAGGTAAATGGGTTTTGGAGTTAGGTGGACGAATTGGATGCATAAGTGTTATGGCTTGACCTCTTTTGCCATCCTCCTCAACGGCTCTCCTGAAGGGATTTTTAAAAGTTCCAGGGGCTTGCCTCAAGGGGACCCCTTATCCCCTTTTCTTTTTTTGATTATAGCGGAAACTTTGGGTGCCTTATTGTCAAAGGTTGAACAAGGTGGCTTATTGGAGGGTATTAAAATAAGCCAAGCTGGTCTGTCCATTTCTCATCTTTAATTTGCTGATGACACACATTGTCTATGTGGAATCCCAAAGTCAGATTAAATATTTGCAATGTGTGCTCCGTGGCTTTGTGGTTGTTTCAGGCCTTAAATTAATTTTAGAAAATCATCTGTGTTCGGTATTGGAGATGATACTAATATCTGCCAGTTGGCAGATAGCCTAGGGTGTAACCTTGGAGTCCTTCCTACTTATCTAGGGCTCCCTCTGGGGGATATCTGTAGGAGAAAGGAGTTTTGGAATCCAGTGATTGAAAGAATTAAAAAACATCTCTCTGGATGGAATGGTTTTTACTTGTCAAAAGGAGGTAATCTCATGCTCATCAAAGCGGTTCTTGCTATTATTCCCATCTATTATCTTTTGTTACTTCCTATCCCTGTTTCCTGTTGCGAAAGCTATTGAAAGGTTGGAAAGGAATTTTCTATGGTGAGGTGGGAAGAAGGATAAGGGCGATTGTCTTGTTGCTTGGTCTATTGTGTGCATGCCTAAGGAGCTCAGAGGAGTGGGAATTAGAGATATTAGAACTGTTGATAAGGCTCTTCTATCAATATGGCTTTGGAGATTTGGCATGGAGGAAGGATGCCTGTGGAGACAAGTCATTGCAGCAAAGTATGGTATGGAATCTAAATGGGAAACTAAGAAGGTATCTTACCCTTATGGCTTGAGCTGTTGGAAAGGAATTGTGTCTCTGTTGGATGATTTTAAAAAGAAAGGTTGGTCATGGATCCTCTATATCCTTTTGGGATGATAGGTGATGTTCTGAAGTGCCCTCGAGAGTTCTCTTTCCCCAAAATTTTAGTTTGGCCAGATGCAAGCAAGCATGTGTCGCTGATTACATGTTTGTTGAAGATGGGTCTGTAAGATGGGCCCCCTTACTTAGAAGAGCCCTCAATGATTGGGAGTTTGATCTGTTGGCTGACCTTGCCACTGTTGGGGTGTACACTCCTAGGTTGGGTCAAGATGATCGTAGACACTGGTGGCCTCATGTGGCAGGAAAATTTTCTGTCAAGTCATGCTACCAAAGGAAACCCTGCATCCTGCTGGTTGCACATTTGGAAATCCCCGGCTCCATCTAAAGTCTTTTTTTTTTTTTTGTGGACAGCCAGCTACTCTAGCATATTGACCACCGATAACTTAATTAGAAGAGGTCATATTCTGCCTAACATTTGCCCCCTCTGCATGAACGATTAGGAATCGATTGATCATCTCATTATCCACTGCCCTTTCTCGTATGATGTATGTTTTTTCAGTTTTGAGGGTTTTTAACATGTCATGGGTTGTGCTTAGGGATGTAAAAGCTATGGCAGAGGCTTGGCAGGTTTGTGTTTTCTTCCCTAAAGGAAAAATTCGGTGGAGGGCTGCTTTGGCAGCCAGAGAGGAACAATAGAGTTTTCAGAAATATATCTCAACTCTTTCTCTTCTTTTTACCTGCTGGGTGAGATTGTTTCTGTTTTCTTCAATAAAGTTCTCCCTGTGATCTCTCATAAAAAGAAGAAAGAAAAAGAAATATATCTCAACCAACTTATAGGGTGTTTAACAAAGCTAAAGAGAATTTTTGTTTTTGGGCTCTAACCTGTTAAAATTTTCAAGGCATAGGTATAGAGGTTCTTAAGAGGGAGTGGGATTATTTAATTCATAGTGATCGCTCTTTGTAATCAATCCTTGTTTTTGGGTCTTTTTGGGGCTGCTTTGTCTAGCTTTTTTTTACTGGGCTTTTGGATCCCTCATCCCCTTTTTTTAATATTATTATCTTTTCTTATCATTTTTTATAAGAAAAAGAATCTTGTATTATATTATGTATATAGAAAGGGGGCTAAGACATCCCCTGCTGTACAAGATCTCAAAAGCAGCTGTTATAACACAAACACACCACCCAGCTACCTCCCCTCTCAACCTTACGTCCCAATAGTTACAGCCCATTCCCTTTGTCACACCCCTTACATCTCCTGGCCCAAAAGGTAACTCTTTCCTTAGATCTTTGCACACTTTGAAGGATGGTTTTAGATATTCATTGAAGGCCCAGTTATTGCATTCAAGCCAAAGGGTCCAACATATGGCTCCAGGAACTAACCTCGATATCACTTTACCTTTTGCATCGAGGGATGATGTTCTCCATCCATATAGGAGACTCACTAAATGAAGATAAGGCACTTTTAAATCTCCATCACCTACTTGGAAGCCCACTATTAGAACATTTGCCGCTGCCTTTTCAAGAATTCCTTCTTATACTTAAGCAACTAGGAGGAAGAGAAGAGGCGATAACAGGTCCCTCTGCCTTAGCCCTCTCGAGCATCCAAAGTACCTAGCCAGAGCCCCATTCACATCACAGAGAAAGAGGTTGTACAGAAACACTTCCACATCCATCTGCACCATCAAATCCAAAAACCCTATTTTTCTAGCACGTGCATCATAAACTCCTAAATATGGTCATAGGCCTTTTCTAGGTCCAACTTGCAATTGATTCCCAGTCTCTTGACTTGCAATCTCGCATCAATGCTTTCATTGGCACATAGGACCCCATCCAGAATGCTCCTCCCCTTGAAGAAAGGTCCCTGCAGCTTGGAGATGATTGCAGGCAACACGTCCTTTAATCTAGTCGCTAAACACTTCGATATTATTTTATACTTACTCCCCAATAGGTTTACTAGTCTAAAGCAGAGATGCATTCCATCCCGTCCTTTGGGATCAGCGGTATAGAAGTGTGGAGTTGCAGCCCTTACTGCGAGTCTTCACACAAAACTTCTGCATAACATGCGTCAAGTCCCTCTTAGTTGTTAGGGTAGGATGTTGTCAATGAATTGTGCCCATTGATAGCTGGTCAACAGCCTATCTTGAGGTAGATTTTACGAGTTCAAAAAATCTAGGAGTCAATATTGTGGGACCCAATGCTAGCTGGTTGAAAACTTGCTTGGAGCCTCTTAATTGAAGTTTGGTTAACCAAGATGGGCTCACATTGAGCTGTGTGACAGTCCTTTAGGAATAGAATTTAGGAGTTTACAAATAATAGGTGTCTTTTATGTTTAGTAGGTTTTATGTTAGGAATACTTGGGGAAGAAGGGACTTACGTATTCAGGAGTTTATATTTTGTGAGTTGCTAAAATTTTCTACATTGTAATCTATATATGTTAGTTTTCCCCACGACATGAAGGGAGAGAATATTGAAATAAAATTGGTGTTTATTTGTATCTCACAGTTGGTGCTGTGATTCTTCTAGGGGTTGGTGCCACTAGTCCCAATCAGTTGTTGCTGATTGGTATTCTTCTTCTTCTTCTTCCTCTCCCTATTCTCTTATTGCTTCTGGTTTTTCTCTATTCTTGTCCACCATTGATGAGTGTCCCTACTGTGCTGAAATTTTGAAGTTTTAAAGAATCAAGGATCTGTTGGTTGTAACAGTCTCTGGACTGAACAAATAAAGATATCGGCCGAAGAATTTCCTAGGCAGATCTTATGTCTATCGCCCCTACTAGGAGAGGTCTTTTGGGTGATCTATTTGCTGGCTTTTATTTCCCAATAGGTGAGGTATCAAAACCCTTAAATCCACATTGATTTTATTTTGTGTGTAAATTTTCTGTCAACCCTAAACGTAGTCCTTCTAAGTCTTGTTGCTGGATTTCTGGAACAACTTGGTAAATCATACTTTTATATACTTGTAGACATCAGTTTAGGCTGAAACTATGTAAGATTGATCCTATATCAACCTTCTATTGGTCTGTCAAATTTCATACAATTCCAACTACTCTAGCAGGGGTATTTTGATAATTTTCCATGTGCTGTCCTGGTTTCCAGAAATTTGTTATTGAGAGTACCCTTGATCTAAGGTGTTGTTTTGGTTAATTTTGGGTCCACACCCGCAGGAGTCAACAGCCCTATAGGCTGTCCCGCATCACCAATCCACCTGAAAGTAAAATATGAGCCATTTGCAAGCCATCCACCTTCGGCTTACAATCCTGTCGTTCTATGTATAGGTTTCGATAGAATTCTATTACCTTGTCCCTGATCTCCTCCTCCCGTACATATTACCTCCTCCCCCTCTTCCCACCCTATCAATAGCAAGAAACAGTCAACTTACTAATAGAATGATGAGCCTGAAAATTAGACCATGTGCATCTTGAAAATTAGACCATGTGCATCTTGTACTAGGAGATTAATCCACAAACCTTCTGAACCTTCCATACCCCTTCGCCTATTATCCTATTATGATGCTCTTTTGTAAAAGTAATTTCATATAAGTTTCTCCTTGCACACCATGGATTGCATCACCAGTTCATACTTGCTCTAGTTCTTCCATGAAGGCATCCAACAAATTCTCCTTGGTTCATAACTTCATTTTTTTTTTGGATAATTTTGGTTCATAACTCCATATACTCCCGTCAACCATGGTTCAAAAACTTGGATCATTGGACCGGATTGTCCAGGCCCAAAACCGATCTAGGATCGGATCGAATCGTGGATCAACAATCTACCTTTGGATCGTTCAGTTTGAAATCGATCCAAAGCCAAAAAATTCCGAAAAAAATTCTAAAAATTCGTAATATTCTTATAATGTTTTTTTATAAAATGTTTGAAGGAAAAACATCAATTTTAGTTTTTAGTTGCATCATACATGAATAAACACTGTTACGAGCATGTTTATTTATAAAGATCAAGATTGAACATTTCATAACCAAACATCCAATATGATTACTTCTAGTGCAAAAAAACCAAACCATATACAATAATATATAAATAATGATGAACATATTTGTAGGCATGTTAAGTGCATCATACATGTATGAACAAGGTTACGAGGTTCCTATAAATTCAAGATTGTAGTTTGCATAACCAAACATCCAATATGATTATATATATTGATACATAAAAACTAAACTATGTACAGAATCATATAAACAAAAATTAAAAAATAACAATAATATATGATTCATTATTCTAGCCAATGGGTTGGTGAAGTTTAATCTAGCCTCCTATTATAGGGGTGGGGGGCTTACCCCCCACTATAAATGCGGGGGGGCTAGATTTATCGTTCACTATAAGACCATGGGGTTTATTGTTCACTATCAATGTAGCGCCACCATTAGAAAATTTTCGTGTTTTTTACATGGAAAATATGTAATCCAGTGGCGAGATTTATCGTTCATTATAAGGTCATGGGGTTTAAATCTTATATATTATTTCAAGACTTTTAGGAATATTTATAGAAAATCAAGGAAGGGTTTGTACATTCTTGAAAAAACAAAAACTTAGATATATGAAGGGGAATGAAAAGCTACTTTTTTAGGGTTTTTTTTTTTTTTGAATAAGACAATTCGGATAGATTCAGACTTTGGATCAGACAAACAATCCATGTGGGATCACGATCTACATGTCAGGATCAAACCGTCTGATCCCGATCTTTTGAAACCATGTCTCCAGGGCTCAAGGTAGGGAAAGAGAGTATCAAATATAAGGAGATCAAAGCCCATGTAGTACTTTTATAAGCAGTTGTACATTGAATCTTGTGTGTCTAGACCTTGTTAATGGAGAGGCCCTTTGAGAAGATGGTGAGGAGAGCTGTCATGGAGTTGGATAGGGATAAAGCTCTTATTCTGAATGGAGTTTTGTTGGCTTTTTTCAAATTTTGTTGGGAGGAGGTGAAGGTAAATTTAATGCAATAATGCGAGATTTACATCAGCATGGGTTCTTGGATAAAAAAAATTTTTAAAAAAAGGGTAATGTAACATTCACCTCTGAGATGAAGCAGAACATATCAAATATTTTGGATCTTAAAATGAGTAGTATTTATAATATTTTATCTATGATGCTACTTCAAGACTCAAGAAATCTCTTAGAGTAGTGTTTTTTTGAAAATTAAGGTGCCTTTCTAAAAGGTAGACTAATTTTGGATGGGGTCCTATATGCCATCGAATGCATTGATTCCAGGATAAAGTTTAAAAGAGTTGGATGATATTTGTAAGCTTGAAGTGGAGAAAGCATATGACCATGTTAATTAGGGAGTTCTAGGTTATGCTAAGAACAATGGTTTTGGAGTTGCTCTGATGTTATAGAATGACATCTTTTTCACCTTTTTTATACAAAAAAAAGAGCTTTTATTTAATTAAACAAGAAATAAGCAATCCCCTTAAAAATGATACAAAGAACAAAAAACTGAAACCCCTTAAATTCATATTACATTGCTCCAATTCCTAAATAAGCTCTCCATTTCCAAAATTCTCACAACGCCCCCTCCCCCCCCCCCCCATAAAAAAAAAAGAACACCTTCTCCTTGACTCTGTTGTTCACCTAGAAATATGGTTCCACATAGCCCTTAAAGACCCAATTGTTTCGCTCCCTCCATAGGAACCAACATACCACCGCAAGTACCAACCTCCAAATCTATCTCCCTTTGGCCGAGAAACTTGAGTTCCTCCAACCAAGTTTACAAATTTTGATTTTGATGGATATTTTGCCTTGGGGATTTGTGAAAATTTTGGGGAAATTTCGCTAGAATATTTCGAATAATGAAAGACTTGTGGTAATTTTGATGAAACTGTTGTAAAAATTCCGAGACTTAGAAAGCTATTAAAGCATTTAAGTTATGTTCAGGTTAATCACACAGAGAAACAAATGGTTACTAGTAATCTTTTTATAGATAAATGACTACCAAGCATGTCAAATTGCATGACTACTTCACCTAATTTTTCATCTTAAATTAGTCGTTTTCAAAAAACTTTATATAACAAAGTTATACAATTGTTTTCCTAGCACATCTCTAATTTATGCATACATTTATGCAAATAACTTCCAATTATATAAATATATGTTTTGTTATTTTTAGTGGCCTGGAGAGACTCGCCTTTTCCATATGGCGTGCTCTATCGGGGACTATATGTTGGGAGCTGTAGAAGAAAAGGAATAACAGGATCTTTGAAGATAAGTATAGAAGCCAGACTTCTTCCTCTTTAAGTGGGTCTTGGTATGGTCGGATTACGAGGAGTCCGTGAGGTATGCCATATGGAGTGAGGAAATGTAACTCGGTTTGGTTTGCTTTGTCTTGTTTTGTTTTTCTTCCCTCTATTGTTGTTTTTATTTTTTTTATTATCTTTTTTTGTGGTATCACCCTCCCGGTGATCCGTTTCTGTTGTACTTTTGTTGCTCTTTCTTTTCAATAAATTCATTTTCACCTCTCAAAAAATATATATCATTTTAATTATTTTAAAGATAAAAATTAAACGGTATTGTTTGCTAAAAACAATTTTAAGTGGAGCTATTGTTTATGGTCTGGAATCAACAAATAAAAAATTATAGCAAACGAATAGATTTAGGATAGATTTAGCTCATGCATTATAAATATTGTCAAAAGTATCAATATCAGTGAAACTTCGCCAAAATTTCATAAATTTTTCACTAATATCAACATAGTTTCAATGACATTTTGATAAAATTTTGGAATTTTTGTATTCCCTTAGTATTTCATTTTGCCTCCCCTTGAACTGGGGAAATTTCGATAAAATTTCACTGAAATTTTGAACAATGCCTCCAACTACTAAGAAAGGCTGGAAAACCTAGAGGTGACGTCCACATCATAGCAAAGTGCCCATCATCCCGTAACACACCTCCCAAGCATATGAACAATGAATCAACATGTGGAATATGAAGACTCCAACCTTGTAACAGATGAGACATCCATTTGGAATTATACACCCCATAGACATCTTTTCCAATTCTAATAAACGATTCTACTGAAGGTTCCTTTCAAAGTTCTCATGGGGCTGAGACAAGGAGATCCACTCTCTCCTTTTTTCTCATCATTGCTGAGACATTGGGCATACTTCCAGCAAAGCCAGTAGAAGAATATTTGTTTGGAGGCTTTGTGGTTGGGGTGGACAGTCATCTCCCACTTTCAGTTTGCATATGACCCTCTGATTTTATTTTTATTTTTTGTTAGGATTCCAATAAAGAGTTAAGGCTTCTGAGATGTAATCATAGATATTTTGACACAAGTCTCATGCCTCAGAATGAACCTTTCAAAAAGCATGATCTATGGGGTAGGAGGGGTTAACCATCTGAAAGAACTTGCAGCTAATTTGGGATGTATGGTGGTAAGTCCACCTCTGGTTTATCTTGGTCTACCCTTGGGGCTACTTATAAGCACAAAAACATTTAGAACCCGGTGTTGGAAAGGATCCAAAACAAATTGTCAACATGGAAGTGTTCCTATTTATGGAGAAAAACTATCTTATAAGGACAGTGCTGGTTAGCATTCTGATTTATCACCTACCCCTGTTTGTCATTCCAGCCTCTATAATGAGAAGGATCATGCCGCTTCAAAGGGAATTTCTCTAGAAAGGTTGTATTACCAGAGCGAGAAGCAATGCAAAAGCAATTGGGGAACTCTTTTCCTTTGTAACTAATTCTTTGTTCTCATGGCCTCTTTTGGGATGTCTCATCCGTTTTCTTCAATGAAAATTTCTTTCATCAAAAAAAAAATTAGGAAGCTGTCTGGAAGTGATTAACAAGTGCAATTTAGAAGTAACTTCAAACCATTAGAAAAAAGAAAAAATATATAATAATTATAATAGGAAAATACATGATTACTAATAGGAAGTAAATAACAAAAAGTTAGCAACCAATAAGTCCAACTATAATAATTGATTACCAATAGGAGATAAATAACAATACGTTATAATCAATAAGTACAACAACAGTACACTACAAGTGACAAATACTATGCGAGTAGGATTCCCTGATTAGGATACTGGGATCCCTTGAAGAATTATTTGGAAACACTTGATTCCAAGTAGGGTTCAATTCTTTTATGGATGGTGGTCATGGGCAATATATTGATTATGAATAATCTCGTAAAAAGATGTCATATTCTTTCTAATTTTCCGTTCTCTGTTTGAAGGAGAGTGAAACAGTCACTTATTTGCTCTTTCACCACCCATTTGTGCTGGACATTTGGACAGCCCTTCACATGGATTTCGGTTATCAATGATTTATCCCTGAAGACATTGGCAAGCTGTTAAGAGGGATGGAACTCTAATGCTTTCAACATGAACGGGAAAGCTCTATGGGGGTTGATTCCAACAGCAACGTGCTGGTCTATTTGGCTGGAAAGGATCAACCGGGTGTTTCAGAACTGTATGAAGCCATCTTACTTATGTACTTACATAGTCCTAAAGAGAGTAAGAGAGAGTGTTCTCTTCTGAGGTAAAGGTTGTAAAGATTTGAGAATATGAATGGGAAGGAGGTGTATAAAGACTGGTATAGGTTGATTGGTCTACATTGTACTTTTAAGGTTAATTTCTTTCTGGGTCTAGTCTCCTTCATGAGACATTGTTCTTCTTCCTTTGCTTGTATCGTTTGGCATTTATCTCATCCCCTTTAGCTTCTTCAATAAATACTTTTACCCATTAAGAAAAGGGCAAAAAAAATCCTTCCTTTCCTCTGATTGTTCCATAAGAAGCCTCTGTGCAACTTTTCCAATCTTTCTGCTGCAGACACTGAGATCACGAAGAGGAGACAAAGAATAAGCTTGTAGGCAGTGACCTAGAGAGCATTTTTTTTAACAAAATAAGCTTTTCACTCCTTAAGAGATTTCTTTTCCAATTAAATCATTTCCTCCCCATTCCATCAAAAGATCCCAAATTTCTCTTGATCGAAAACTAGTACCAACTACCAAGAAGCAGACCCAAATAAAAGGAAGAAAGAAAGTCAAAACACCAAGTCCAAGAGTAACAGCAAATATGCCCAAATTAGAAGCATCTTCCACCATGTAAATTTTGCTTTATGCAAAGTAATTATAAAGCTCGAAATCGCTTCGAAGAAAAAAAAACAACAACAAAATGCACCTTAGACATCACATACTTTCAACACTAGCCCTACAGAAGAAAAGCAAGTCAACAACAAATTGCGGTAAAGCTAACTTATGCATCATTATCCTTATAATCCCAAGATCTCCTCCTTCCAAAGGACAACAGATACTTTTGCAATACCCTATTATGGTATTTCTTGGCCTCTATCATTCCAAGGAAAATTTCCCACAATCGTTCTAATTTAATGCAATTGACACCAGAATCGTAAAAAGCGACAAGAAATAGTTTGAAGAGGGAGAATGAGAAATCGTGATGAGGATAAGCCTACAATAATGATCCTTTGCACATGCTCTAATAAAATAGCAACAGCAATACCTTTCATTTTTACCCTAGAGGCTAGAATGAATAATTATCCAAAAAAAGAGGGGCTAGAAGGAATGTCTAGATGTTAAGGATTACTTCTTTTGAAATAGCACAAAGAACGGACCCAACAACTAGGATCAGTACTCACAAAATAACAAGAAAGAATAATTACAGCTATACCTATCAACAACTGCTTCAAGTGAAGCAATCCGACTTTGGAAGGAGGCATGGTATGGCAATGTTCCTCTAAAAGATGATTTCAGAATTATGTACCCTTTGGCTTCAAATAAGAGCAGTTCCATTGCTGATAATTATGACTCTTGATGGTGGTGGCGTTTGGGCTCCCAAGAAATCTGAATGATGGGGAACTGGAGGAAATGTTGAGAATGTTAAATTCATTAATGGAGTTTCGTCCAAATCAAAGTGAGAATGACTCTTGCGTATGG
>JAOXJP010008211.1:0-32396 GCA_025762735.1 Platanus orientalis | reverse complement strand
TTATTGTATATCTATACCACTACTCTACATGTGAATCCTTGAAAAACCATTCCAAGAGATAAAACCCTTATGAGCCTCTCTTATATTTGTCTATTCAAGAGGTCATACTTAGTTGTGTGATTTACTTGCATACTTGTCTTCATTAGAGGCATTCACACACTCCCTTAGTATTGAGTAGAGACTATGCATTTGTTATATTTGGCTAGTTGAGAGTCATTCTCTACATTGGGACATTGGTTCCCTTACTTGAGATATTTTCCCTTTTGTGCTTCACTTATATTTACCTACATAGAGGCTTTTATTATTGTGTGATTCTATATGCTTACTTGCCTTCTCTAGAGGCACTCACACACACTCCCTTGTGCGGAAGTAGAGACCATTATATTGGTATATTTGGCTAGTGAGAGCTACTCTCTACATTGGGACTTAGTTTACCTTGAGTGACCATATTGGCATATTTGGCTAGTGAGAGCCATTATGTACATTGGGACCTTGATTCCCTACTTAACCATATTGGCATATTAGGCTATTGAGAGCCACATTATATATTGGGACTTTGATTCCCATACTTGGACTTAAATTACGACATTTGGTTATTAAGAATCACCTTGGTATCCATACCATTGATCCTTTGAGTCACCGATCGGAGATGCCGTGTGACGGATTGTAAGCCCTTGGCTAGAAGACAACCAAGGTCGTGCTTGCCAGAGACACTAAGCACGTAGCTTAAGGTTAGCTTATAAACCTTATCCCTTGTGTCATCGGTCGGAGATGCCGGTTGACGAATTGTAAGACCTTGGCTCGAAGATAACCAAGGCCGTGCTTGTTGGATACACCAAGCACGTAAATTAAGGTTTGCTCATTACCTTGTAATCATTATAAAAGATTAATTAATAAAATTGAGTATTTAAAGTGGATGTAGGCCCCGGTGTGGCCGAACCACTATAAATTCTTGTCTTGTGATGTGTGATCTTTGTGTAATCATTCTTTTTATTTCTATACTTGCAATCATTAGCATTTAAGCACCAAGCACATTAAGTGAGTTAAATTAAACTTAAACATCACTAACTAACCCACATAATTAATATTGGGGTAAAAGAAATTAAAAAGAATTAAAAATCTAATTAAATCTTATTCACCCCCTTTGAGATTACACACTTAGCAATTTCAACTACCTTTCGATCCTTCACAACTTTTTACAATCTCCACCTTACCCTAGGGTCATGTCGTATTGGTTCACGACCCAAAGACCTTTGGACTTAGCCATAGCCTAATTAGGTCCCTAAAATACTTACATTGGAATAATATAGTCTTGACCCCCTTTCACTAATGTATTTCAGTAGTAAGAAGTATTCTGTAAGTATATAAATATACTAAAATGATCAACACCCAATTCACTCTCACAGTCAAACATACTTGACTACCAGAATTTGTATACACAACAAACCCCCAGAACTATATGCAATTTGATCTCAACAAAACCTTAGGAACACCGAACCATACAAGATCAGGTATGTAGGTAGCCAGAGACTATGTCTCAGGTGTAATTGGGGTACCTAACACTTTTCCCCATTACAACTAAATAGCTTACTCGAATCTCTAAAAAATCATACCAGTTCGAGAGTCAATCCTTACACCTACGGGTTTAGCCTGGGCCATAAGGCCCACAACCCTTATTTCCCCTAGAAAGGAAGTAAACGTCTAACCACGTCTATAAAAACCCAAGCTGGTGGTGACTCCAAACCAAAGCCTAGAGGCTGACCCAAGTTGGTCAGGCACGGTTCCCCAAATTGAGGTGGGGTAGACCACCCGGTCTTTTCGCGATGCCTTGACCGTGTCTTACCCTTTTCATCTTCCATCTAACGTGTTATACTCGATAACTATCCGTTAAATCATTACTTAATTTCATGTGTCATTCATTAACTGGTGGATTTCAAATTATAGCCTAACAAATGCCCCACACACGTGGCTAGTTATATCTTTTCTAGGCACTTGTGACCTTCCTCTTATTAGATTCAAGCATCCAAACTATATTGATGATCTTTAGTGGTTCACGTTCAGGGATGTAACTAATTTGACTAGGAAATCCCAAACAGCACCAATCTCAAGACGAAATATCCTTTGGCTTTAACTGCTTACAGGATTTTCCCAACTTTCGATAATCATGAACAAAACAAATGGTAGCTTCTTCATGAAAAACCGAACCATCTTTGTTACTTTCTATTAACCCTCTCCTTGGAGGGTCTATAAATACCTACTTTGAGCTTCAATCTGTGCTCATCCCTCTTCAACATGATAGCATCCTATCTCCTCTGAGACCATGTCATCAAACCTCGATGCTCTAGAGTGGTTTTAAGATTTATTAAATGGTTTAATTTCCCTTCTTAACCTGTACCTGGTACATAGATTCACTTACTGATGAGAATGTTTATCGTTAACTTCTCATGCCATGTCCTTAACTTGACCCGCCACCCTGCAACTGAAGTATGTTTATTTCATATTGGGTTTCCTTATTTCAAGGAGCCAAAGGAGCACATGGTTTCGTCATGCAACTCTAGAGTATATCTTAGGTTATGGAAGATTACCTTACAGATTGAGAGATGGCTTCATCTGCAACTTTAGAGATGGAGTCCCCCTCTACACGTAACATGCTTTTTCTACGCCTTTGATGATCAGGATGAGAGCAAAACTGATGAGAGGCACACTAACTTAAACCTCCTTCCTTTACTCCTTGAGCTTGGAACCGCTACACTGGGCAACTCCTGAGGTGACCTCTAGAGAAATGGATGTACCTCATCTAGGTATCCTTAGCCCTTACAACATACTGGTTGAACAGTCTCTGTCGAAACCTATGCTAAACTTTTGTTAACCGCCAACCTCGATGCTCTATTTCGATCATATATAGGCCATTTTGGGTTTTAAGAAATGATGTATAGTCTCAATAGGAGCTTTTGACATCGTTTTGCTATTTTTTAACACATTTTTTACCTTGGACATTGTTTGTCTTAAAAAGAGTCTTTGTAAACTTAGACTTATATATAATAAAAGTTTTATTTGAACATTTCATCCTTGGATTATTTTCTTTGCCACTAAACTCAATCGCATTAGACTCTCCTCTTTTTTTATTATAGGGCATTCATTGCCCTTACACGAGCCATGGCGTTTGGCTCATATTAATTGGTATATGACATTTTTTGCCTTAAAATTCCTCATTTTGATACGGAGGCCTAGATTGCTTTAACAAGTCATCATCGAATACCATTTCGGTGTGTTTGAGTTGACGTATATTGTTCTCTAATGCTTTGCTATCCTGACTTGGTCTTTCCTGTGTTGATGACCATCTTATCATGCTTAGATTTTTTACTTTCAGATGTGATCTTACCCCCCAGGATGCACAGTTGAGTTTGTCTTTTCTGGGAATCTATCTCTCGATATGGCTTAAACTATCTTGATTAGTCATTTTAAAGCCCCAAAGTGTTATGCTTCTAATGTTAAATCCTTCTTCATTGAGACCTTCGGAGAATAATCCTTTTGTGGTGAGAGACTTCTCATTTTCTACCCCTTCTTTAGTCAAGATTATGTCCATCGAGTTCAAATTCTTAGACCAAGGATGTAGACTGTTCATTACTCCTTTGGCCCTTTAACCTCTTTCATTTTTAAGTTCTTCTCTTAGGTCAATGTCACCTTCCAAAAGTGAATTTTTTCTTTGTTGATAGCCTATGCCCTGACTCTTTTCAGCTCCATTGAATATTAAGTTGTAACACAATGATGTGTTACATGGTGTCAAGGTGCTTGACTGCATTTTTTGGACCTTGACAACTTGGTCAAGTAATTGTTTACCTCGATACTTGAGATTCATGTCTTTTGAATTACGGCAACTATTTTGGTTTTTCCATAACCACCATGCTCAAGCTTTCCATATTGCATCAACCATAGCTATGTCAACTTTTACAAGCCTCGAGACTATAGAAACTCTTTCCTACTGGACTATTAGTCCGCTCTTGTGCCCGATTATTTCCTAGCATCTCTTGGTAGTTAATTTGCTGATTATGGGTGTATTAACATTCATTTGTATTAGGACAAGGTTTGAATTTACTTTTTTTGCTTAGCATGCCAATTCCTCATCTGACACCTTCATTATTACCATCAAGTTTTCTCTTTGGTTCAGGCTTCGAGGCACACATTTCATCGTGACCTCATAGAACATCTTTTATAAACTCTTAACCATGTCCCTATAAGGTATCAAAGTTAGACTAAGACATTTGTAGTCTCCCATAGTCTGGTTTACAACCAACTGTGAATCCCCATGGACCTTGATGAATCTCACACCTAAGTCTTTTAAGACTTCTAGTCCTTGAATGAGGGCTTTATATTCAGCTTAGTTGTTGATAAATTCTCCTTTGAACTTAAAGCTAAATTCCATGGTCACCCCTCTCGGGGACTAGATAACTACTCCTGCTTCGAACCCTTGTTTAGTCCTAGATCGGTCAAAGTATAACTTTCATGGGATGAGACTGACATAATAATCCTTGATCTCCACATGGACTAACTAACACGGATGGTCAGCCAAGAAATCTACCAAGGCTTGGCCTTTTATTGCTTTTTGTGGGACATATACGAGATTGAACTTGAGGAGTGCTAAACTCTATTTCTCAATTCTACCATTCACTATAGGCCGTGACAGCATATATTGAACCACGATGTAAACATGTGATAGAAAATAGTACTTTAATTTTACTGATGTAAAACACAAAACTAGACATAGTTTTTTTATCATTGATTAGTTACATTCTTCTCTTTACAAGACTCGACTCAAATAAAATACTGATTGCTCATGGCCATTTTCATTTTCCTAGGCCAGTAGACTTGCGATTAAGTCCTCAATGGCTGAAATATATAACTTTAAGGGCTTGTCCCTTCTGGGCAACATTAATACAGGTGGCCTTGACAAGTATTCCTTGATTGATTCAAAGGCTTGTTGGTGTTCTTTCTTCCATTGAAATGACTCGCTTCCTTTCAACAGAAGCAAAGGCGAGAATGCCTTTGTCTTTCCTACCACATTTGAGATGAAACGTCTTAGAAAATTAATTTGTACGAGTAATCTTTGTAACTCCTTTGTAGAAGGTGGTTTAGCTTGAATGATTGTCTTGGCTTTGTTTTGGTCTATTTCAATTCTTCGACTGTGTAACAAGAAACCAAGAAAGTTACCTGCGATTAGGCCAAAGGCACATTTCAAAGGGTTTCTTTTTAGTTGATGTTTCCTCATTCTAAGGAATCCCTTTTCTAGGTTAAGTGGATGATCATCAAAACTTTGGGACTTTACGATGATGTCATTGATGAATACTTCCATGGATTTTCTAATCATATCTTGGAACAAGTAATTTATGGTTCACTAGTAAGTGGCTCCAACGTTTTTTAAGCCAAAAGACATAAGTACCCATTCAAAAGTCTCTTTCAAACCAAGACATCGAAAGGCTATTTTATGCCTATCTTTTTTAGCTATGAATATTTGGTTGTAGCCTAAGTGCCCATCCATAAAAGAAAATATTCTATACCCGATAGCTCCATCAACTAACAAGTCAGCTATAGGCATAGGATATTCATCTTTCGAAGTGGCTGTATTGAGATTCCTGAAGTCTATATGGACTCTCAGTTTTCTATTTTTCTTTACTATTGGTACAATATTTGACAACCATTAAACATACTTGGGGGACGAATGAAGCCAACATCGAGCAGCTTCTCGATCTCCTCTTTAACTTTTAACTCAACATTGTTGGTCATCCATTGAGGTGGTTGCTAGAATGATATGTACCCTTCCTTCGTCAGTAGTCTATGCTCGACTAGCTTTTTATCTAGACCAGGCATCTCTGAATAGTCTCAAGTGAAACAATCTTTGTATTGCCTGAGGATTATTTCCATCTTCTTAAACTCTGATGGCTCAAGCTTAGCATTGATATATGTTATTCATGGGTTCCTTGTCAAACCTAAGTTCACCTCTTTCAGGTCATCCTAGACTTCGACCTTCAAGTCATCCAACTTGGTTGGGGCTATGCTTAGTTCTTTCACTCTTATGGCCTCAAGCTCATGGGAGCTTTTGATTGCGATGCACTCAACAAGGTATATCTCGATTTTTCTCTCTATCAAATATCCTGATAGTCTTTTCATGGACATTTGGATGGTCTTGTTCTCTTCCTTATTTGGGCTAGTCATCTAACCCCTATTTATTCTTCGAGCATGGTTCTTCTGACCCTTCCAATGAGATAGGGTTAGCTAATTCCTTACATAGCTCTTCAAATTCTTTAATTATCGAGGAACCATCTCCTCGATTTTTTTGAACTGTGACTTCTGTGAGTTTTCTTTAACCATCGTGTCTCACTAATTTAACAGTCATGATGTTCTCATCATAGAGCTGAGCCTCGATATTGTTTGTTGAGGCTAAAAAGAGCTTTCATCTGCATGTACCACTTCTATGGAGTTATTGTCATTCCAAAATAATAATAATTAATGTAGAGATGAGGGGACACATCAATTCGAGTGTATCCAATTTTTACCTAGTAATGCATTATAATTGGAGGAAGTATCGACCACAGAGAAGGCCATCATTTGGGTCTTACTTCCTACTCTCAATTCGAGGGCAAGAACTTTTGTTTTTTATTATATTTTCATCATGGAGATAGGAAGTATATTCATAGCTGCTCTATTCTCAATTAAAACTCTGTTTACAAGTCGACCCTCCATATATACCTTTATGTACAATGGTTTCAAGTGTTGGGTCATCATATCTTTGGATGGTTTGTGAAAAATAAGTTTACCTATTGCATCATTTTATCTCTGCCAATGGTTTGATTTGCTTTGAGGCTCACCCTCGAGTTTGACCGTAAAAAGCTTCTCGATGATAATATCCCAAAGTTCTTTTTCAACTTCAGATACCTAGTCCTGTTGATTTGTGAACTCAATAGGCAAAGTGAGTATCATATTGCAGTAAACCATTCTTTCCAAGCAACTACCGAAGCAAAGCATGGTTGTATTTTTGGTATCACTTGATAAATCATTCGTGATAAACTCTAAGGGTGTGAAGGAGTCTATAAACAGCCCTTCGTCACCAAAGTCATCCTTGCAAGAAGGCATATTTGTCATGTCTGCCCAAGAAAGGTGCGTCTGTCACTGAGTTTTTCTCCTTTCTCTTGGACAGTTGGTGGTGTTTCTTATGGTCTATCTTGGTTAACCTTCTTAGCCTTTTTAGGCTTTCGACCAATGAGCACATGCACTATTTGTCTCTCTTGGTTGTCATTAACATTGAGGATAGGGAAACACCCCCTTTCCAGCTTTTTGTGTTCCTTCTTGTTTGGTTCATCTTCAAATGACACCTCAACCAGGCTGGTAAGTTAGCACTAATCAAGTTTCCTGTCACTTTTACTTCTCCTAGTTGTTCCCTGTGGCAATTTTGACCGCAGCTCTAAGTTATGGGTCTAGTTGCCCTGTTGAGCAATGGCTTGTTGCCTAAGTCATCTTCTCTTATGAGTTTTGGTCATGGATAAGAATTCAGGGTTGTAGCCGTATTTGTACACTATCACATTTTGGCATAAGGTTTATGGGTCAGTGAGGTTACCTTCACCCATCTGTCATGATCTACTCAAGGTGGCTTAATCATTCTCGATGGTTGGTGACCCTCCTGCAATGGCTCTCTTCCCATCCAAGGCTTGTGTACGTATTACCCTTTTTTCCTTTGCCCACTTGTTAGGCCGCCAATGTTTGTCATGTAAGGCCCTAGTCCCCATTGCATGTCGAGGAGTTTCTCTCCTCCTTTTAGTGGGGATGCTATTGGCTGAAGGTCTTCTTGTTCCTTCTTTGGAGCTATTTCCATGAGCCTAGTCATTATATGGCCACACCTATCACACAAGCAGAAGTCATCCTCATTGAGCTTAACCTTCTCATCATCACTATTGAATTCCGGCTCCCATGTCATTGCATCGGGAAATTCAAGTATGACTTTTCTATTGTCATCCATTTTTAGGGTCATTTATGTAGTCAAGGACCCTGGCGGTGAACCTCGAGCAATAGAGTGTTGTCTTGCAGAAGTTGTAACCCTTGTGAGCATGCTATCTTTATGCATTTTCTTGTTATTTGACTTTTTATCTTTCGAGATCCAATTTATAGTGACCATGTTGACATCCACCAATTTTGGAAAATGGTTTATATCAATCTCTATGGCTTCAATCTTGTCAGGGAATCGAAGCATCTTTTTGTTGATTCTTTCTTGGATGACATTCTGAAACACTACACATTTATTGGTTGAATATGTAAAGGAATTATGTCATTTGCAATAATTCCTTTCACGTAACTCCTCTCGAGTTGGGATCTTATGTCTCCCTATTAACTTGATCTGTTTAGCTTCAAGTAGCAAATCAAATTTCTGATATGCCTTGTTCAAGTCGAAGGAGTAAGTTTTTATGGTTGTTATCAGCCTATTCGACTCCTGGGCTTGGGTATCTTTCTGAGCCAAAGCATTATAGGTAAAGGGTCGGTTTCCTACAAATTTTGTTAGGTCTACCTCATAGTTTGGGTCCTTGTAATAAATCTCATATAACACATTGTGTGATTGATTTTCTTTCCTTAGAATTCTCTCATATCGAATGTCCCTTTCTGATAATTTGAATAGGTCGAAGAAGGTCATTCCTTCGAACTTCTTCCTTAGTTCGAAGTTGAGACCATCATGGGCGAGTTTAACAAACTTGACCTCAGGTAGCCCATTAAGGCATCATGAGTTGGCTCGTTTGAATCGCATAATGAACTGTTCAACCATTTCCTCTAACTGTTGTTTTAACCTTTCTAAATCGACCATTGATACTCCTAGGTTTGCTCAAGGAAAGCGAGATTGAAATTTGTCTTCCATGTCCGCCCAACTTTAGATTGACTTGGTGGAAGGTTTGTATACAAAGTAAAAGATAGTCCCCTTAAGGAGTTAGGGAACAACCTTAGTTTGTTATAACCCTGGTTGGATAATTCCCCATTTTGTATGGTGAAGCAGTTGATATATTTCATATCCATCTTACTATCCTCTCTTGAAAAGGTAGCAAAATCAAGTATCTTATACCCTCGAAGGAATTCGTAGTCCCTATCAATTTACTTAGGGTATGGCTTCCTGTATTTTGGTTTGTGGTCCGCCTAAGGCCTGGTCCGTACAGTTCCTCGAGGACCCCGATAACTTGCTCTCAAGGATTCTGGGCATACCCTTGTGGTACAGTGTCATATAGTCGCCTCTGGGCTTTATGACTCCTTTGGAATGGTGGAAGCTGAGTGTTATATCCTGCACCTATACCACCATACTCATTGTTGTTTTGGAAAGGATTATCTCAATAATTCGGTGGGTCTTGTCTTTTATTAGGTAGAGGATTTGGTACTGCATACCCATATCCATTGGGATTTTGTCTATGGAAAGGATTATCCCAGTAATTTGGAGGGTCTCTATTAAGCGGAGAACATAGCCCTAGATATCCATATCCATTAGCACCTTAACCAAAATGATGGTTTTGATATGTTGGTTGGGTATATTGGTCAAAATAACAATTCCTACCATTCTGTTGGTCATGTCCCTTATCTTAGGATGTCCACTGCTCATATTGAGGCCCTCTATTCGACTCAAATGTAGGTTTTCCAAAACCTTGAGACTTTTAGGTCCTAATGGCACATTCGATCTAATAGGATATCCTATAAAGTCTAGATAACCAAGAGGTCTATCTGTCCTCCCGAATCTATTCGAGGTCTCTGGAATATCTACTCCACCAGTCACCCTACTACTCCTAGTATCAGGGTTCAGGTTGGACCAAATATTTTCTATGATAGGCTAAAGCACTTTTAGTAAGACGTCGGCCAGGAGACCTAGCATCATTTGAAACCCTTTTATCTACTGTCTCTGTGAGATTATCAAGTTTGCCTTTGAGGTTCTAAGATGATTCATTTATCTCAATTCCACTTACATTGGCCGGTTGTTTGTCCTTTCTAGGTGGTATTTTGAAATACTCTCACTGTAGTCGCCAATTTGTTGGTAGTCAACAAAAATTCTCTATCATCGAGTTAAACCCGAGAGGATTTTCAGTTCGAATTATCAAGAGGGGTAAGGTTCGGTAATGCCTCTAGACCAAGGACTTTTACAACAGAACAATACCACCCAATTTGATAGAAAAGATAAATTTCATTACTTGAAACAGAATATAATAAAAATTGAAAATGTACCTTTAGACAGATTATGTCACCGTCCTCTTAAGATTAAAAGAGAACTTTGTTGAATCTGACTCTGAGATATGATCAACTCGCCTGATCAGAACTTTGAGTAACTACAAATTTAACCTAAGCTAATCCTACTGTAACCACTACTACTAATCTACAATAAAAAAAATTTAATGACTTTGATGTGTTTGATGATGCCCTTTGGTTGTTGCCCTCTCTGTTTATAAAGTCTCTTCAATGACTTCAAGGGTGCCATTATTGCTATTCAAGTTTCCATGTTTGCTCATAACCATTTTTTGGTTTAAATCGTGAGTCTCTCACTTGCTAACTAATTTGTCCATTATTCTTTTCTAGAACAATTGTCAATCATTGTCACGTCTTACCCCTTTTATCTTCCATCTAGTGTGTTATATTCAGTAACCATCCATAAAATCATTACTTAATTCCATGTGTCATTTATTAACTAGTGGATTTCAAATTATAGCATAATAAGTTTATCAAATCAGTATGGTTTGTGAAAGTTTGTACCGTTTTCCTTACAAAACTAAGTATTAAATTACTTTTCTATAAAAAAAAAACAATATATATATCATGTGCCATATTAAAGGCCAGGTTTGTAGCCTATATTAGAATAGACCTATACCCAACCCAAATTTCACTTTGGACCTCAATACATAATGCAGCTCCAGCCTAACCCACTAAACCCCCCCCCCAGGATTCGGTAGGACTAACTAAAGTCATCCTAAGGTAGGACTGACACAGGGGCTGACACATCAGCACCAAAAAGTGTCAGTCGCTTTTTTGACACTGATGTGTGCCCCCGTGTCAGTCCTACAAGGATGACCTCAGTTAGTCCTACCAAATCCTGCCTCACTAAACCGGCCAGAAATCATCTGCGACACCCCCTCAAGGGCCACTGAGAGGGGGGATCAACCCACTTTTTGAGATGTCACATCACCTCCAAACTAAACCCTGGCCAGGTCAGCCGACTTTTGGGCTGAGCCTTGCCAAGCTTAGGACCCAACTGGGTATGTTGAACAACCCGTATATATATATATCTTAAAAGTAAAACCCCTCGTAGGCTCTTACCTTGAAAGAAAGAAGATGCTCGATTTCAACTAAGAACCAACTCAACTCTGACCTGGTTCTAATTACCTTTGGCTGTCTGTTTAAGGAAATATTCTCCACAAATGGTCAAAAGAGCTTCCTTATATTGATCGGATCAGGCATTGGTCAATCGATATTGTCCAGTACAACGTATAAAATATGCTCTTGTGCAACCCCAGGAGATAATCATCATGCCTTCTTTCTTTCCTTTATTCCTTCCTCATTTGTTGGTTCCTGGTGCTCTCATTGAAGCGGGAATTCAACCTTTACGCATTATTGTGGCCAGAACGTTTCCTACAAGAAAGCTTGAGATGGGCAAGCTCCAGCTGCACTAACACGAGCAAATATACTGTAGCTCCACTCTGATACCCTTAAATAAAGTTACTAACATAATAGAAGAAAGTATAGTGTAGATGCCACTCCGATGTGGCCCTGCGGGAATGGATTCAGTGCACCCCCTTAATGAACGTTTAAGATTTGCCCATATACAGGGGTGGACATATGCTGTTGAAAAAGTGATTTGCACTTTTTTTTTTTTTGGAGGGGGAAGGATCACTGATTTTCACTTTTTGGTGCCATGTGTCCACACTTGCATATGGGCAGGCCTTAGGCATCTGTTAAGGGAGCGCACCAAATCCTAAGGGGGCCTCGGGCAGTTTATATCACTGCTGCACCAATAACATAAAGGGAACAAAGCATATGCAAATTATTATTCACTTAGCAGATTCAATCCAGTCTGAAATTTATAATAAGCCCAGTGTATATCTAGCCTGACCCAACCTAAAGTTGGGGTTGGATTGAACTCATCGGGTTAGATTTGATGATTGGCCCCAACCAAACTTACAAGCTTGCAAACTCAAATTCTTTAGAGAAGCTTCGTGGAGGCTCACTATCTTTTATGTTAGAAGTTGGGGTGGAAGATGACAAATATGTTGTTCCCTCTTTGTCACCTGGTTGAATAGGTCACACGCCATTTTCTACTGTGTTGCTCGACGGTTAAACAGTCTTTTAATCGGACCCAACAAGCCCACCACCTCCAGGCCAGTGACTTTGATTCAGCCTAAAGGAACAGCAGGCACAAATGACCCACAAATTTTAGGGGTCAAAGCATCCTGCACTAGCGATTAGAACCCGAGTGTCACAGCGGTCCGACCGTGGGTCCGACCCTGGGCCAACACCAACAGATAAAGGCATGGAGTGGGTCAGCCCATTAAGATGGGCTTGTTCGATCAAAGTTACCATCCAAACACACCCCAACCAAAGCCACTACGCTTTGTAGGACCCCCTTTGTCTCTCCAACCTTCAACGTAGAGGTCCAAAATATTCCCTAGTATCAATCAATGTGTCACACGATGCCTCGATAAATTGATAGGGATGAAGGAGAGAGGCAACTGCATTGTGTATTTCCTGAAATACCCTTTTCTAGTTATCATAATGCTAGTACAAATCCAACTAGCAAAGGGTATTTTGGTGAGTAAATATGTAATTATCCAATATCTATGTACTAAAACACCCTTCATTACTGACCGTGCATTTACCAAGATACCCTTGGATTAAAAAATTAGAAGCTAGTTTGGACCCTGTTTTTTGGGAAAAAAAAATTAGGTGAAAATGAATCTCGGGAGAACTGTGCAAATGGCATCAGGGTGCGGACACATCAGCACCGAAAAGTAATAAGTGGCCCCCAAAAAAGTGTAAATCACTTTTTAGTACTGATGTGTCAGCCCCTCTGGTGCTGTTTGCACAGTTCTCAAGAAATTTATTTGCACATAATCCGAGACCCTGTTTTTTCTATTACCATGGAGGTATGGATACCAAGTCAGCATCACAAAGTTTATGTTTCATTTTCTTTGGGGTAGGCTTTCTTATATTTTAATTTTTAAAAGTATTATTTTATTCAGTACCTTTTAAAAACTTACTTTATACAAAAAAGAGAGGACTGAGGTGTAAGATCCATCTCAATAACAAACTCTACTTAACGCCCAAGCTACGCTTTGTTCATACTTCAAGCAATGTCTTCCTCTCTTTATAATAATAATAATAATAATATTATTATTAAAAATAAATAAAGAAATGCCTTCCTGGATGGGTGGTCTATATAAGATAAAAATGGATTGGTAACCTTAGTGGGCTTGAGGCCCACAGTGGTCCACCAGAATCAAAAAACAATTACCCTTACTTGCAAGTGTCGACCATCGGACGGAGCTAAGATTAAATTGGTTTTAAATATGAATGTGAGGTGGGATCAATTGTTAAAACATAGACTTTACCAACTTATTAGCAAGATGACTTATAAACAAATTTGGCATTTTGTCACATAAACTTTATTTTATTCTTGGGGTCGTGGCCTCCGAATGACACAATAAATGCTTCTGCTTTGAATAAATATGACGTAGACGAACTCTAAGTTATCAACTTTAACAAGCAGACATTCAGAAAATCCGAAACTCATCGATAAGAATATGCAAAATGGGTGTTCACAGTGAAGTGGAGATCAAATCCTATAATTAGTGGGCCCCACCTCTATGATGTAAACATTTTTATCATAATTCATCAAAAAAAAAAATTAAAATAAAAGCCCATTTTTCCTGGGCTTGGTAAATCTAGGGGCTAAGGATAGTGGGCCTACAAATCACTTGGACTCGGCCCTGGACCAGGTCAACCCTGCAACGTACTGCAATAGGTTAAGAAAACACCATGAAATTTCATGTTTGGCAATTTTTTTTTTTTTTTTTTTTTTTTTTTTTTTTTTTTTCAAGAAGCTTAAGCTCAACTCATTCAACAGGAAAATCCTCATGATTACTCAATTAAAATACTAATCAATCGGCGTTAATCATAATACAAAAAAATTGAAATACTAATAAACAAAACTTGTAAAAGGTGGGCCGTCAGCCCATAGACGCAGAGAGAGAGAGAGAGAGAGAGAGAGAGAGAGATGGTACATCTCACCCTCACTCATCTCCTTTATAGACTATGTGAGATCACCTCTCACAACCGTTTGATTGGAATCAACCATGATGTTAGATTCTTCTCAAAATCATTGGATTTGAATCTTTTTATCTCGAGGTTTGATGGGATAGATCCATGATCTACAGACATGACTTAAATCTTTCTCCTTGGGTTAAAATATTCCAATTCAACGGATTTGGCATGGGGTCCACAATAATATCACATAACCATTCGATATATATATAAAAAAAAGATTCCAATCTAATGACTACCCTTTTTTATGCAAAGGGTTTCACCCAAACCAAGTACCTTCCCTTCTCCATCTCATTTCATTAGTGTGCTCCACCTAGTTACTTCTCCAGACAAATGAGCACGTGAGAGAAGCACGTGACTTAACGCCGCCGGCGGGGGCTCGACGGCGCCGTTAACTTCCAAAAGTTTTTAATTTAAAAAGATAAATAAAGCGGCGGGTCAGTAAAACAGCTATAAATAAATCAGAGCTTATCTTGTTTTACTCTGTAAGTCTAGTTTCATCCAGAGAGAGAGAGAGAGAGAAAGGCTTGGAAAGCTTAGAGTTTCGTTGAAAAGTCGCCGCCGGCGCCTGAATCTCGGCATTCCAGAGATGGGAAACCGAGAGGCTACACAAATCTCGAATGGGTCTCTTGAGATTTATTGTTTGAGCTTAAAATAATGGTGGATCCTGATTCATTCAAACCTCTCTCTCTCTTTATAGAGTGGTCGGTAACTTTTCTGGCTCTTTTTTTTAATAAATAAAAAATAATACCCATAAACGCGTTTTCAAATTTCAACCCTTCATTGGTCCAGAAAAGCTTGCGAAAACGCGAAAGAGCTTTCGATCTCTACCTCCCTACTTAATTTACTCTGAAACCCGAAAGGTAGCTTTTTTGTTTCTTCGTGTTCGATCATTTGTCCAATCCCATTCAATCTGCAACTGGATTTGTGAAAAAAATTTGAATTTGGAAATGGGTGAGCGATGGGGATTCAATCGGTTCAGGCTTCGGATTGCGTTGCTGATGATGGTGTGTTTGCTGAATTTGGATTTATGTTGGTCTCTCAACACTGAAGGTTTGTGATTTGCAGCTCCTTTTTGAAATTTTCAATTTGGATTTTTGGAGGGCTGTGCTTTAGTAAATGGGTTAATTACATGCAGGGCTGGCGCTGTTGAGATTTCGGGAGAAAGTGGTGAGCGATCCTTTTGGGGCTCTGTCGGATTGGAACGATTATGATGGGCTCAATGATCCATGTTCTTGGTTTGGGGTCGAGTGCTCTGAGGGAAAAGTTGTGATTTTGTAAGTGGTTCTTGCCCAAAATTAGGATTCATTACTAATTGGAAGACTTCGTTTTATAAAGTATTGAAAGAAAATTTTTGAATTTTGGTGCTTCTGAATTGTTTGTTGTATCACTTGAATAAAAGTTTTATTACAATATTAATTTTAGTACTGAGCGTTTGGTTAATACAATTTGAAACCCATTTTTCACTTGTTTTTTGTTTTGATTATGTCAGAAAATATCTTGATAAGATTAGTGGATTTTGGGTATTGGTTTGTATGGTTCTATAACTTCTTTTAGCTGTTTTGATTGAGATCCCATATCTGAAAGTGTGATGGACTTCTTCTCAAGGAGATCCAGAAGCGTATGCACTGCTTTCTTGCTTGTCAATTAATCAAAGTAATCATTTGGATGGAACAGAACAGTTAAATGATGGTAGGACAGAACAGAACGTAGAACTTCAGAAAAATCATTGGAAGTATTTTGCCTTTCTGATAAATGGATGACATAGCAACTAAGTAGTCTTGTTGGCAAAAATTTTCATTTTGACAACTTAAAATCTCATTCATGAAGAAGGGGAAAATAAAGGAAGAATTAAGATTTGCAGGATGGGAAATGTCGTTGCTATCAACACGCTGTCACAGTACCCATCCATGTTGTGATACCTCTGGGGCCTGAGGTTATTGTTTACTGGTTGCTGTCTTGCCTTTTATGTTGTGTTCTTTGCTATCCCATTTCCACGGCAGGTGTCTTTCCATCCGAAGGGAGACTTGAGAGGATGTAAGGATGGTATTGTGAGGATAAGCATCATTGGACAACACATTCACAAATGACCTTTCACACCAAAAGAACCCAGCACCTCCACTGTGCGACACAAATAGTGTCTTTCTTCACAATTTTTTTGAGCCCTTGAGACTATAAATTCCCTAGTTGCATTGCAGAACTTACACACCAGGCGAACACATACTATTCACAAGGAAAGTCATGTGGGATCTGTAACTAACTCTTTGTTTCATGAACATGTCATCGAGTTCTTGGGGTTGTAAATAACCCCTTACCCACCTCCTTTGACAGACTTCTTAGCAAACTTCCCTTTGAAGAGATTTTTTTTCCAATAGAAGTGATCCCCTCTCTTTCTCACAGGTCAATGTGAAGTCTCCGTACTCTTCTTCTCTCCCATTCTCTCTCACAGCTCAAGACCTAAAGTTTCTGGTGCTACTTTCTAAGTTAATTTTTTTATCTCTCTTTGAATTTCAGTTGAATTTTCTCTTAATATTATTCAAAGAAGATCCTTCCCTGTACATATGAGAACTGCCTTGAGCCATAAAAGGGGTTATATCATGATAAGATAATCAAAATTTAGACTACAAAGACAGTTGAACTAAAAAGAAGCATGATCTCATGCACATTTGGTTAAGGGACTCAATTAGTTGAACCTTCATGAGACCAAGCCATCCATGGTGAATTTATAAAGCATAAATGAATAAACCTTCCAGGACTTGGTTCAGGATTTCCCTGTTAAGAGATTAAAGATTGGGTTAGGACCAAATGATTTGGAAACTGAACTATCTGCTTAATAAGCAAAAAGTGAACTACACTTTTAGAGCAACTAGAACCAAACCACCTAATCTTTAGGTTGTTGGTGAAATCTTATCAAGGCCTCTTGAGAAATAATTGATTTCAAAGATGAAATTGCCGCTAGCTATGCTATTTGTGCAATATGCACAACCATCTTAATAATCAGATGCTGTAGTGATATAGATGTTAACTGGGTAATGTTTATATTTATTTGTGAAAGGGCATTTTTATGATTCTTTCGCATAGAGGATAGTCCTTATTTTTGTTGTTAATGTTTCTTAATTTTTTTCTCAAGTCAAGTCTATTCTACGTGCAGGAACTTGATAGATCTTTGTCTTGGAGGAACATTGGCCCCTGAACTAGGGAACCTCATTCACATAAAATCTATGTAAGCATAGAGTAGTCGAGCACGTCTCTCTCTCTCTCTCTCTCTCTCTCTCTCTCTCTCTCTCTCTCCCTCATGTTAACTCTTGTTCATTCCTGCAGTATTTTACGCAATAATTCCTTTCATGGTGTCATTCCTAAAGAGATCGGAGAATTGAAGGAGCTAGAGGTGTTGGATTTGGGGTATAATAACTTCAGCGGACCAGTTCCATCTGACCTTGGGAATAACCTGTCCCTGGCAATCCTGTTAGTTGATACCTTCTAACAGTTAATTTTCATTAAGTTCCTCCCTTGTTGCTATTCTTGTACTAACACCATCTTCTGATTTATATTACAGTCTGCTCGACAACAACAGGTTTCTAGGAAGCATATCCCCCGAACTTCAAGAGTTTATAAGGCTTTCTGAACTTCAGGTAGATGAGAACCAGCTAACCAATGCTGCACAAGGAACATCCAGCAACAAAAGATCCATTTCATGGTAAGATTATATAGTCAGTGAAATCAATATGAAGACTTTATCATCCAATTAGTCTAGGATATGCATTGGATGGGCAACAAGGACCATCCACCATTGGTCTAGCAGCACATGTGTCATGCAGGATTTGGGCCTCATCATTCTATGGGCATCACATGGGAGGTGTCCTTAACAATGATTAAAATTTAAATTAATAATTAAAGAACAAAAAGGAAAAGTGATGGTAACCACCTGGCTTACAACATTCGTCTGACAATCAAAAAGGAAGGTGATTCAAGAGAAGTCTATATTTATCAGTAAATTACATGTCTCTATAGTTGATGGTAGGATCAAACAAATGGATCATATTTTGACTAAGGTTTTCTCTATGTTGGGCCAATGGAATGGCGAGTCCACTGCATCTGCTGTTGTGCCATGTGTACTGCATAGGAAGTTATAATGGATTATTCAAATAGGGTTTTCACTTTTTCATTCTTTTATTAATACGATTTTATTCTTACTTTTATCAAAATAATAGCAGTATAATGATAATAAAATTGGATTATTAATGTTCTCTGGCCTTTCAGAGGTCTGGTCTTCCTCTTATTGAAACTCATATAAAATGATTAACAAAAGAATGTAGTAGCATTTTTGTGACAACTGCTTTTGTCTGTTGTAGGAACTTTGCCCAAGCTGTAGATGTATCTGACAGGAGGCAGTTGAAGGATGTGAATGGCTCTAATTCATCCAAATCCAAATCTAATAAAATTAACATACCTGCTTTGAACTCAACACCATCAGCTTCTCCGTTATCATCACCATTACCAGCCCCTGATTCATCTCCATCACAGTCTCCATCATCTTCCCCATCAGCATCTTCACCCAACATCTTTCTGACACCTGCATCCTCACCAGCAACAACAACAACAGATCTAACTTCCCCAACTCCATTATACCAACCAACTGTTGCTCCTGAATCACCACCATCTCATTCTTCTCCAGTGCCTTCAACTTCAGCAAGCCCCACCCAATCCCCTTCAGCAAGCTCCACCCCAACCAGTTTCCATTCGAAACATAAAGTTCTAATGTGGTCCGGAATCGTAGGGGCTTCTAGTTTCCTTTTCATTTCAGTCATTGTCTTTCTTTTCTGTCGAAGCAATAAGGTGGTTACTGTCAAACCTTGGTCCACAGGGTTAAGTGGGCAGCTGCAGAAAGCATTTGTAACAGGTCATTTTTCTTTCTCATTACATCAAATTATATGCATGTTTATATCTGAGTAGGGAAAAGTAACAGTCTGGCAATGAGAGGAAAATTTGAGTAGAAAGACTATGCAGAGGGATTTGAACCATCATCTAATGGTTCTCACCTTGTATATATTGGACTCAATCTTCCTATCCAATGTATTTGGAGAGTAAGAAAGACTACTTATTATTTCCGTATGACTATAGATTGGATGGTTGTGATCATCTGATTAGTTCAATTTTCAGCTTATAAGATCTCATTGACAAGAGCCATGGAACGATGGGTTCTAAGTAACCTTCCTGCATGTGTGCCAAATTTAGAGGAGTTCTGAGCATTCTCTTATCCCTCCCATCCTGGTGCAAGTTTACTCATGCACCTCATGAAATTTTTGTTTTTTATATGCATGATGGGGAGTTTGGATTTCAGGTGTACCAAAGCTCAACCGATCAGAGCTTGAAACAGCTTGTGAAGATTTCAGTAATATAATTGGTTCTTCATCAGATGGCACAGTGTACAAGGGGACACTGTCAAGTGGAGTTGAAATAGCGGTGGTATCTACTGCAGTGACATTTGCCAAGGATTGGTCAAAGAATTTTGAAGGCCACTTCAGGAAGAAGGTACTTACAGAGCAGATTTTACTAAACCTTATGTAGCCTCCAACAGTTCCCAATTGTTTCCTTCGGTTATGGTTGCAGATAGATACATTATCAAAAGTGAATCATAAGAATTTTGTGAATCTTCTTGGGTATTGCGAGGACGAAGAGCCTTTCACAAGGATGATGGTTTTTGAGTATGCTCCAAATGGAACACTCTTTGAGCATTTACACAGTGAGTAACATATTCTCAGTCTATATGATTTCTATAGTAAACACCGTAAATCTCTAAGGAAATTATCCAGTACTTCGTTTATCATTTACCAGGCAGTTGATTTCCCAAACAAGTCTCAACGTTCTAAAAAGAAATCATGGGTATTCTTGAGAAGATGATTATTTTATCTTCCATACCTTTATGGAACACAGTTCCCATGCAAGAGGTTTGGGATTCACCATTTGCATGGTCCAACCTCAGGGCTTGATCATAACTATCCATTCTACCACATTCTTTTGAACAATCAGAACTAATATGTGAAAATCCTAGAATAAAAGTTTATATTATTCCTTTTGAAAATATACCATCATGGTTTAAATTTCAATGGTGGGGTTTAACTCGGTCTAGTCCAGTGCCAAGTAACTTTTTTCTCTTCATGAAAAAGAGAGTCTTCACTGCTTTGACTTGGGTGGTACCGGAAAGATGTATATATACCTCCCTCTCCAATAAAATAAAATAAAAAATTATGCTGACCATTTAATATGTGACTGTTACCTTGCATATTGGCAATGTTGCATGGATTTGAACACGGGAGTCAGGGTCTTACATGTGTCAGGGAGTCTGACCTATAAACACTTGGATTAGGGCACCCATGCAAGAAAATTATTTACTGTTAAACACTAGATTATCTTGTGAGTTGCATCAATCATATATATATATATATATATATATATAGATACCACCCACCACAAAACTTTGTATAGGAAAAGATAAATTGCAGTAATGTAGAATCATTTATGTCAAACTGACAATGACAAAAAAGAAGAGGAAATCCGGAAGTTTTGCTCAGTAATCTGTGGAATGTTGGCACTTCACACATTAGAAGAGGCCATGCAAAACTGTGTGTTGGCCATGCAGTCATGCGTTAATGAAGCCTATTAATATATTCTTATAATTTTTTAATATCAAATTATGGTGGGGTCCTGCAGTAAAAGAAGCAGAGCATTTGAACTGGGGAGCACGGCTTAGGATCATGATGGGAATGGTTTACTGCCTCGAGCACATGCATCAACTGAATCCACCTGTAATCCATACAAATCTGCACTCATCTGTTGTCTATCTGACTGAAGACTATGCTGCCAAAATCATAGATTTCTGTTTCTGTAATGAGGTAGCAGCAGCCAATGAGGGATCGGCTGGCATGGAGTTCTTGGATATATCATTATCCGATGCAGAGAGTAATGTTTACAGTTTTGGGGTTATATTGTTGGAGATGATAACAGGTAGGCTTCCATACTCGGTAGACAATGTGCCACTCGTGAACTGGGCATCAGGCTATATGAGAGGGGAGCAGCCCTTCAAAGACATGGTAGATCCAACTCTGAAATCTTTTGATGAGGTTGAGCTCGGGAAACTGTGTGACGTGATAAGATCTTGCATCCATCCTGACCCAATGCAAAGGCCTATGATGAGAGAGGTTGCTTCTCGATTAAGAGATATTACAGCAATGGGACCTGATGGGGCAACACCGAGACTATCTCCTCTTTGGTGGGCAGAGCTTGAGATTATGTCTACAGAAGCAAGCTAAGAGGTGAAGCCAAGCGTTAAATAACGAGTTTGTTTTTTATTTTTTCTCTCTATCTTGGCGCACATAAGCAGTCTGTGTGCAGGTAGATACTGCTTGTATCTAGTGTTAGGTAATGGAATGGTGTTTGTATATAACAAAGATAACGGGAGGCTTGGTGTGTTTTGTTGTTGGTTGTGAAAATGTCATAAGGTCATTACCCAGTGCCGGTCTCGGTGCTGAGAGGAGTGGACGGGAAAATGTGCGACACCAAAAATTTCTTTTGGAATTAATAATAACAAGAGTTCCATTTTTTTTGCTTCTGTCTGTTCAGTCTTTCAGTTGAGATAACCGACAGCCTTGAGAAGGTGCAGACTGCTCACTCATGTTTTCCTTTTTATTTAGTTGGGAGACACGGGTAATGCCTCATATTACTTGCTGAAATTGTGTCTCAACCCACCTCTACTGCAAAATGGACATTTAGGTACTTCAGCTGCTAGAATCACCAAGAAAAAAATCAGACTCAAGTGAAACCCAGGATCCAAAGTGACCTATAAAACTAATTCAAGAATCTGATTTGGGGAGAGAGAGAGAACTCATTTTCTAAATTTGTGTTACCCACGGGAGAATCCCTTAGAATTGATGACATGGAAATAAAAAAGTATACTTGAAGCAAATTTGACTTCTACGTTGAATGTGGACTATACTCTTCTGCGTCTGAACGAGCTTTAATACCAACACTAGTGTTTTTAAATGGCAATTTGAGTAGTTATGAATCTCAAAATATCACAAAAGCTATAATTCTTTTTTCTTTTTCTTCTCTTTTTTCGGTAGGAAAACTCTAGTTTTATTTTTCTTTTTCAATGATATGGCTGAGGGAGACTGGCCTCCCCCCTTCCTCCTCTGATATTTCTCAATCTTCAGAGTCTCACACATCTTTAGCACCTTGTAGTGTGCACTTACATTATCAAGTTGTAAGATTGAGTGGCCATATTTCAAATAATGTCCTGATTAGACAATCCCAGCTATCTGTGTTTCAATAATTTTGGACTATGGCATGGCCTACACCTTGCTCATTTGAATTCATAAAGCATTTGTGCCATATGTATTCACATATTTCGGCAATAAAGACATCTACAGCATCTATCAGCTAGATCATTAGGAGTGTCTACCATCGTAGTGGTAGCAGGACAATCTACTAGTGTATAGGAGGGGATCATGAGCCTTCCTAGGATGATCTGTTATACAAAGATCCATCTTACTTAACCATTTGTCCCATGCATTATTGTTTCTTCTTTCTAACCATCCAAACGAACAATGTAGATCTAATAGAAGATCTGTTTTTAGAGAGACTTCTGCTGGTATATGTGAATGATAATAGCTCATGTGCCCAAGATTCCCCATGATTGAATGTAGATTTTGTATTATAAACACCCAAGTGGTGTCCCCAAGCTAGTGCGAAAGTCCTACGGCTCCGATCCATTAATGGATTGGGACCATGAGGTCCATCTTTTAATCCAACATACAACATATTAGAGAACAAGTCCAGATCCTCTGTGCCCACAGCCCGTGTTGCAGCTGTGTGACGTGCACCATGGGCTGACATGAGGTATGTACGAGGTTAAAAACATTAAAAAATGCGCTCATAGAAAAATACCCAAAAAGAAACCAAAAACAAAAAACACACCACATATCAGCCCGTGGGCACGTCACACAGCCATAACATGGACTAAGGGCACAGAGGATCATATGGGTTAGTGAACTAAGTCTATGGAATAGCTGGCATTCTTTAAGATAGCAAGGATACTGAGCTGAGGTGGTCTGTATTCACAACTCATTCAACCACAATAAACGATCCCAACAACCAAATATAATGCACTTATTAAGAAAAAGGTGGTGGCCTTCACGTACACATATTACGTGATGAATGCAACTGTCTCAATAAGCAATTTAGTTGCTAACATGTTCATCAAAACCCATCAAAAAAAATTCAGAAAACACAACAATTCGACTATATATAGCTGCTCTAAACAATACCCTCTTCATCCTTCCATACATCCTTCATGTCACAGTGCTCCTCATCTCTCCGAAAAATTAATGGCAAACCAACTGCTCATGGCCGTCTTCTCCTCAATTCTATTTTTCTCATTGGCCTTTGCTTCTGTAACTGCTGCCGAAGAAGCCTCATACGAAGCAGCCGAGACGAAGAAGGTCGATATCGTAGTTGAAGGTATGGTTTACTGCCAGAGCTGCGAGCATTTCGGGACATGGTCATTAACTGGAGCCAAGCCAATCCCATCTGCAAAAGTGAGTGTCCTTTGCAAAGATCGAAAGGATCGAGTGAGCTTCTACAAGGTCTTTTCAACTGATGGGAATGGATACTTCTATGCCCAACTTGAAGGCTTCAAGATAAACCATTACATCTTGGACCATCCCCTCCATTCCTGCACTGTGCGTCTTGTTTCATCTCCCCTTCCCAACTGCAACCTCCTCTCCAACATTAATTCTGGAATCGATGGATCGCCGCTTCGCTATGAGAAGAAGAGATTGTATGGGAAGAATTATGAAGCTGTGGTGTACGCTGCTGGCCCATTAGCTTTCCGCCCAGCCCATTGTGCTCCGATGACTCACTACTGATTGTAGCCCCCCATGTATATCACCCTGTGGTCGAAGAATTTTCTTGATTTTTCTTTTCTTTTTTGAAGTGTTGGCTTAACAATTCTTGTCTGAATAAATCATTTTTTCCATTTATTATGTATGTGTCCACTGTTCAATATGCATCAAATAGGTGGGTATTGCTTCCACTTTAAGGATCACTGTTCATTTTGTGTAGATGGTTTGTGATGCAGTGCAGCATCATTTTCCTCTCCCTGATTCACAATGGTGCACATGCATGTGGTTCAGGGTGATCAGAATATGAGTTCAGCCAAAAATTAATCTTATCTAATCATATAGATAATCAAGTCGAACAGTTACGTTTCTGCACTTTCAGTTGGATGATCCAAAAAAAAGACCCATTTGTTGGATGAGGATGATCACTCGCTTAGCTTTGGGACATGAACAACGCAAGAGATGACCAACCAAAACCAACCAAATGGAAACCTGGATGACAGTAATGTGGTGCACAAAACAAACCCTCAGGATTTCGTACGAACAAGGTCCAGACCGCGTCAGGGGCGGACACATCAGCACCAAAAAGTGAAAAGCTGTATATAACTTTTCCGGCACTGATGTGTCCCCCCTGACGGTGTCCACAACTTGTCCATTCGGACTTGTTCATTCCTAATCTCAGCAGCTAAAAGAAAGCACATAAAGAGAGCTGTCAATGAGCCGAGATCGGCTCGTCATGTCATGGTCTGGGGGATTGAGCCTTAGCTTCAAGCACGCAGAGCTCAGAGCTGAGCCTGAGGCTCCAATCGAGCTTTAGTTAAAGTGAGAGGCAAGCACGCACTGTTGACGTATTTTAAAATATAAGAGGGCCAGCGAGGCCCTGTTTCTTGAAACGGAAAACCGGGTTCTGCCAACCGCCATCGGACCTATGCTGCCTTGGCATCTCAGTGAAACTGTCGTCTCGTTGAACTGCTCTCCTGCCCATCTGCCTTGACCACCTGCAACGCCTGCAATGACGTCCGACTCACGAAACGACAAGCCTCCTGGCCATCACAACTAACCAAATTCGTATCGCGACTTGTCAATCCGAGTCGCAAAAGACCCAACTGAATCGTGATTGAGGGTGACAATTTACTGGAGGGATTTTCCTTATATATAGGGCCGTGCCATGGTGCGTTAAGTGTGAGAAAAAACTGGAAAACTGAAGAGGGCACAACACAGAATAGAAAGGGGAAGAGAAAAATGACGACCAAGGTGAGGCTACTGGAGTTCAACTCTAAATGAGGAAGAGAAACTTTCCTTTGACTTGGCGTCTCCGCTTACTCTTCTTCCCACTTCTCTCACCCTTGTTGCAATTTGACAACTTCACTCTCTTATGCGGGAAGAGAAAACTTAAGGTCTTGGATGGAACCTTGGAAGCATGGATACTCAGACAAGACACAAGTACGATAGGATATGGATATACAAGATACAGATACACATGACAATTCTTGAAAAACTAGGATATAATACATCAATTAATTAATATTTTTATTTATAATTAATTTTATGCTAAAAAATAAATAACATGCATCAAAATGTTTGAAAATATTTCTAAAATTAATTTAAAGGTAATAATATATAGCAAATAAACACATTCATATCCATACAATGATGTTTAGCTTTAGAACACAAAGTACAAAGAGTTTAACAAAATTACAACGAAAATGAAAAAAAAAAACCTAAGAGAAAAGAGAACCATGTGTTATGTTAGTCCACAAACTCTCTCTCAGTTTCTTCTTGCAAGATAAAATTTCCAACAAGCCATGGGTACACATGCAAAGGTATCCACGAAGTATCAGATATGAATACGTGTCAAACATGAATACACCTAGGATTTTGGAGTATCCGTGCTTCCTATGATCAAAAACTTCCTTGGATTGGCACTCTCCACTAAGAGAAATTGTCTTGTCTTTAGCGAGTGATTTCTTCTTGAGGTTTAAGACTCTATTTATGAGATGTTGGAATGTTAATTAAGCTAGGCCCATTATCTTCCTCTTTGGAAGATTAAAAGACTTCTTTGGTTACAAGTCTTTTATTGGTTTTGGAAAAAAAAAAAAATTGGAGTTTTAAAGTCTCTTGGACTACATTCATCTTGGACTTCTACATTCATTGGTTCTTATTGCATTTAATCTTTTCTCTTTATTATTTGTATTAGGAATATGAAGTGTCTTTTTCTATACATGTATTAATTTTCATTTAATAAGCTAATGGTTTGATACTTAGAAAATCTAAAAGAGTTAATGTGAGTCAAAATTCGTTTTTTGTGATGTAGCTTATAAATACTACCTTATATCTTGACATTGGCAAGTCATTGGAATGAATTCAAATCTCTATTAGCTACATAACAAGTTAGCTTTGTTTTTCTATGTTTGTTAGCATCAAGAGCACACTTATCTCTTGATTTTCTGTCATCTTTTCTCCAAGTGGTTGGTATCAATCCAACATGAGAATCAACTCAATCTCTTATGAAGAAACTTTCAGTTGAATATCCATTGAAACTTTATGCTACCTAATTTTTATCAACACTAATGATCATGGGCTTTAAGTAATGGTGAAGTTCATTCATCCCTATCGGAGAGTGTGACTCTGTTGAGAGACAAGGGTTCTACCCAAGCGCGATTGTATCCCGGAGTTATCTTAGACAAAATCTCTTACACATTCATTGGAAGGCCTCAACTATCTTTAAGAAAAGTGATAACAACATGTTCAATGTCTTAGCTGAATTGGTTAGAGGTTGGAGACGACCAAGTTTGTTGTTTCACGACTTGTATTGAACTGCAACTAAACTCATAGTTTGAGATTGTCTAGTAATTGCGATTGACAGTTGATTCGCGACTGATCCCATCATCAACAACTGACCAACTATTTGCAAGTGGCTGGTAACCCGTGACTAGCCCTACAATGGCGATTGGCTCAATGATTCATGACTGATTGTGCTTCATGACTGATACTCCATTCACGACTGAACTATATTCCCATCACTTGAAAACTAACACGTATCCCCAAAAAGTGAAAATCATCGTTAAAAAAGGAGGTATATGCCCACCTCTCCTAGTCACAATAATATTTGCAGATAGGAGAGGACCCGGACTAGCATATAATACATATAGATAAAGATTATTATGATATATAATTAAAAATTAAATATACGAAACAAATGTTCTATGATGAAAAAGTGTATGTGAGTCTCTGTGATGAAAAAGAGGTTGATACATGGTTTGTTGAGGTTAAAGTGTCAAAAAAAGTGCTCAGTTGAAAAAAAAAAAAAATAGGTGTCCAAAAAGAGGTACCAAATTCAAAAACACATTATGTGTCAATCCATGGCATGTTTATGGAGGTTCACAAACTTTTTGATCACAATTAATCATTCTCTTAAATATATTTAGAATACATATATAGAGAATAACGCTCCAACAAAATTATCAAGATTCCGAAGACTCCAAGATTCATTAAACTCCAAAAGACAAGCTAAGAGACAAGCTGGGGTTTCTAGATTAAATTCAAAATTTGAAAACGCTCCAACATATTGGTCAAGATCTGGAAGACTCCAAGAATAATCAAACTCCAAAAGCCTAACTAGGAGATAGATAGAGATTTCTAGATTAAATTCAAATTTTTGAATTCAAAATTTGCCAACTCATAACTCAAATTTCCGAATTCAAGATTCCCTCTCCTATATAATATCCTCCTGATCTTATCTTTCCTCGTATGGTTGTAACAGATAATTAAGAGCTCAATTCTCTCCAAAGGTGGATGTAAATGTGTGTAAAGTTCTTGCTTCCATGTTTCTACTAGTTATTGATTTTGATCTACCCATCAACATGAGTTCTTTTCTTTTCTTTTTGTTTCTTTTTTTTTTCTTTTTTTTTTGTTTTTTTTTTGTTTTTTTTTTTTTTTTTTTTGAAGAATCATCAACATTAACATGAGTTTCTCAACGTCAACAAAGTACCTATATTCGTCTACTCTGAACATGGCAATTTTCTTTCAATTAAGCTCAACCAAAATAACTATACTCTATAGAGAACACAAATGCTTGTCTTAATAGAAAACCAAGATATGATAGACCTAATCAATGAGGAAGTCTTGATACCATCTGAGCAATCACCACCCCGAAGGGACAGATACCAACAGCCAGAAGGAGATAGTGAACCCAGACTTCCAAGCCTGTAGATGCTTAGATCGGTTGTTGCATGGGTGGATTAACAGCACCCTAAATAAAGATTTTCTTAGTCTTGTAGTTGGTCTTGATACTGCCTGGGACATTTGGATAACACTCAATGAGGATTTTGTTCAAGATTCACAAGAGCATGAGTTCTACTTACAGTAGAAGATACAACATAAATGAAAGGATATGTCATCTCTCTTAGATTATCTCAAAGAATTTAAAACCATACATGATGATCAGGCTACGATTGGAAAACCATTTAATGATGGTAAAAAAGTATTCCAGCTACTCAATGGGTTAGGCTATGAATACAAGTCCTTTTTAACTAATATGCTCAAGCCACCAACACCCTCCTATAAGGAAATTGTTCATTCACTTTAGAGTTACAAAGCATGGATTGCAATCCATGACTTTGAAATGCACCCCAATCAATTGCTTTCAGGGCCAACAGATTAATAAAGGAAAATCATCTAATAAAAAGAGACGAAAAGAATGCAATAATTTTATATCAAAGGGTTATGGATTCATATAGTATGGACAAAACAATAAAGATAATGGCCAAAATTATAGGAAAATACAGGAAAAAATACATGGTAATAAGGGTCAATTGACAAAATCCACTATTGCTCATATACTAATCTATGCTATCAAATATGTGGGAATAAATGACACACTACTTTAAAATGTTGGCACATGTATAATCAAGTTTATACTCCTAACAACATACCCAAACCACTGGTAGCCGTTACTGTTAGGGATAGTCAAGATACGATGTGGTTCCCAAATACCAAGGCATCTACACATACGACAAATGACCCAGGTAAATTAGTCAATGCCTAAATCAATCATGGAAATGATATTGTTATGATTGAAGATGGTCACAAACTACATATAACTCATACTGGTGATATTATTCTTAGTATGAGAAATGGAAAACTCAAGTTATGTAATGTACTTTTAGTTCCTAAACTGAAAAAGAACTTTCTTTCAGTCAGTCAATTTACCAGTGATTATCCTTATGTGTTTGAATTTTCTACTAGTGGTTTTGTGGTAAAGGACAGGAACACCCAGAGAATATAAATTAAGAGAACTAGAAGGGGTGACCTTTATACCCTAGGCGTGCAAAAGCTTCGAGCTCTTTTTTCCAATAGAAATCAATCGGTGACAAAAGAAGTGTGGCATTAGAGGTTGGGACTCCCCCAATCAAAGGTGGTTTGATTTTTAAATAAATCTAACTTTATTAAATTTGTGGTAGTTGTCAAATTGGAATGGCTTATCGTTTTCCTTTTATTTCCTCTACAAACTTTTGCAATAAACCATTAAGTATTATTTGTTTAGTCCCATTGTATTGTCAATTCCTATCCAAAGTAGAAGGGTTGCATAGGTTGGTTCTTATTGTATTGTAAGCTATTGAGTCTATGTGAAGACCACACAAGTGAAGAACCGAGCTTAACAACATTGTTGGAGTAAGAGATTTCACAAACAACTCAAGATCACATTCAATCAAGTGAAGACCTCACATGACCAAGGCATCATGCACTCAACGCTAAAAAGGTAAAGAAATGTAATAGTATAAACCAAGGTTGTGCTAAAAAATGCATCATTTGACCAAGACTGGACCTAAGAATACTTACATACCAACTCTATGATCTTAGGCTAATTACTCGAACAATCCCAGATTGAAAAAGGACCAAAAATAAATAAAAAATAAAAAAATGGGAGGTTCGAATACTCGAGCTAGTTCGAGGGCTCGCGTGGGCTACTTGAGCACTCGAGCTAAGAAGCACTAGAAAAACCAGAAATTCTAGTGCTCAAAGTTGGAGTTTCGAGCACTCCAAGGCTATTCTCAACCACTTAAACTGTGTTTTTTTGGAAACCCCGATTTTGTAAATCTTCACAATAGCTAGTTTTTTTACCATTGCAAAGAGCCATTGAGGCACAAGTTTGGAGGGGGTTTTGCACTATAAAAAGGGGTCTTAATCCCCATCCAATAAAGAAGATTAATGCTTAATTTTTTTTAAGTAATTGTGAGCTTTTTCAAGAAAATTCTTGAGTTTTTGAGCTGGATAGGTAAATCCATTGTTGGGGGGTTAATTCACATGACTTAAAGGGAGTTCTTACTGGTATAATCAATACCAAGTCATGTTGAAGAGTTAAAACTCATTCCTTGAGTCTTAGAGAGAGTTAAAACATAAAAGCTTCTTTCTTTTGAAGCTCTTTCTGTATTGAGTGTTCACCATAGTAACAACAACTTGTCTGAGAGGCCTGAACTCTTATCAACAATAATTGACTACTTTGATACTTTTGTCGGAGACACCGGAAGTGAGTAATTGAAGTCCACCAGAGACACTAGACTTAGGCACTCGGTGAAGATACCGAGTACATGGCAACTCTTCTACTGGAGACACTAGAAGTAGTTAAAGTGTTCACCTAAACATGACAAGTTTTGTTGATTTTCCTTATAATAGTATGATTCTCTTAATAAAAAATCAACCGGTTCAATGAATGAGCCTTTCGACGGTAAACGTAGGCCTACGAACCACTATAAAAGAGTGTCTTGTGGATGTTTCACTTTCATGCATTGTAGTGAATGTTTAATTTTCTATAACATTACATAAATATCTTTGTGTCATAACTTGGGCATCTAAAATTGATTTAACTTAAGGTGGAACCTAACTAAAGTGAATTTAGGGAATCTATCAGCCATACTCCCACTCTAGCTATAGGTAACACTATAGTATCACGACAGAGTCACATGGTCTATGATAGGTTCATAGAAAGGATTGCAAGACAACTAAAGTAATTACTTGAGCTAATTAAATTTAATCTACAAGGAAACTAAATATATTCAAAATTAGAAGAAAAAAATTTTAAAGATCCTATTCACTCCCCCCCTCCCCCTCTAGGATCATTTGGGACTGGTATTTCATTATTCACTCAAATTTTTGAAGTGCAGCACCTATTTTATCAAATCAACGGTTTCGTTATTATGTTATTTTTATTAATGAATGCACTCAATTCATTTGGTTTTATCCATTAAAGAGGAAATCTTATTTCTATAAACATATTGTGTACTTCCAAGCTTGGTTAAACGAAAATTTAATAATAAAATACAGATTTTCCAATATTATAGTGGATGGGAGTACATTTATGGTGACTTCTAGCGCCAATGGGAAAATAATGGGATTCTTCACTATGTCTCTTGCCCAAACACCCTTGTACAGAACGGTTTGGCAAAAACATCATTGAGTTAAGGACCATGTTGACCCATGCAAATGTACCAAAATGATATTGGGTTGAAGCATTTTACGTAGTCATGTTTCTTATCAATAAAATCACATCCATAGTTTTAAAAATGGAATCCCCATTCCAATGGCTTATGGGAAAAACTCCCCACATTGACTCGTTAAAAGCCTTTGGCAACAAGTGTTATCCTTACCTCAAGGATTATGCTATAAACAAGTTTGGGCCACACAAGACATTAAGGGTATCGTTATTTATACCCTCCTTTAGGACAATTTTACATAACAAGACATGTCATATTTGATGAAAATATATTTCCTTGTTCTAACCCTAATGCCTTATATAGTCCTCGACAAGAGAAATTTGAAGTTGCTTCATTCAAAGACTGGGTGGATGAACTCCAACATTAGGCACCTACCCCTTCACCTGTCTTCAATGGGCCCAAGGACATGCCTTCTTCCTCTATTGAACCGACTACAATTGTTGTTTCCATTCTTTGAAAAACTTTAATTTTGATGAATTTTCATAAAAGTCCAAATTATGAATATGATTTATCCCACGATCACCATATAAAATAGTAAGATTTAAATCAAGGAAAAGCATAGATATCTTCGTAGGATTAGTGTGATGGAAGTTAAAAAAGCTTTAAAGAAAATAAAGATAGGAAAAGCATTAGGACCCGATGGCATCCCAATTGAGGCTTGGAAATGCATGGGAGACGATGGTCTATCATG
>JAOXJP010008200.1:0-17954 GCA_025762735.1 Platanus orientalis | reverse complement strand
CCACCACACAAGAGAGCAAGGTTCAAGTCTTGTGTTATGTATGGGTTGTTTTAATTATTTAAGGGGTGAGTTATTTTTATAATAAAGCCAATAGTATCATGGTTAGTTTAGTTTTATTTTTTTTTGAGTTTTTAGTTGTAATCCCGTTTTTCACTTTAGATCCATTTTTCTATGGCCAAAACTTGACTTATTGGCTTGATTTTGGTGTCATTAGATAGGTTATTCAGTTACCTTTCTAATGATACCAAGATTGCACAAATCTAAGGTGATTTGAGAAAGTTATGACCAAATTACTAAGGGGGTGTCAATAAAAACGACAATAATATATATATTTTAAGAAATTCTCAAGTTTTAGTATTTTTAATTTTGGAAAAGTAAGTTTTTAGAAAGTATTTATGTTTTAGAAAACTTGGCTAGCAAGTTTAGGATGTTAGGAAGTTTTTAATTTTAGCAAGTTCTAATTGTTGTAAGCCTAATTAAAGGCAACTCCTCCCTCATAATTTGATAGTGAAGAATAAACAATTTTTTGAAAATTTGGGTGTTCCCAAGGTGTGGCTATAGCCATGTTTTCCTTCTCCAAGGGTTGATGTCACTCATGGCTCCCCTTTCTCATCTTCTTTCATAGGTGTAGCCGCAAACTTCTTCTCTCCTTCAAGGTATATTTCTATTCTTTTTCTCTCTTAGTTTCTTCCTAGGTTTCTCTTTCTTTCTATACTACTCTCTTCTCATTTTTTTTGTCATTATATTACAGAACCTTTACTTTTTTTTTGAAATTCTTTGATTTGACCTATCAAATCTTATCGGAATTTTAACTATAAAACTTGAAACATGTCAGAAACGGCCATAAAAATTTCAGATTTTTCTGATGTGTCAAAGGAGTATTTTGGTAATTTTTCGGTTTTTCTGTTTAAAATTACAAAAATACCTTTTTTGGGGTCTTTTCTTTTATCTTGTCCTCTTTTTCTGTTATCATTCATTTTTATCTTCTTTCTGTGATTTTGTTTTCTGATTTTTAAATTTTTGTGGCTACTTGTTTGTTTTTAAACTCTCTTCTTGACTTATTTGCTTCCGCATCCTCTATTTTAAATTATTTGAGGGCCTTGGAATTATTCTACGTCAATTTTTGGTATCTTCTCTTTTGTACTACATCAAGACCACAACTCCTTCCTTACCTACTGGGATTCCTTCAAGCAACCCTCCTTGGAATGCTTTAGCAATCATTGTGTCAAAAGCCTCAACCACTATAAAAAATAGTGGCAATAGGGGGTCTAGTTGCCACAAATCCCTTGAGCTCTTAAAATAATTCACAGATACCCCATTAAATGGGATAGAGAATGACATTGAGCCATAACACTTTTTCATCAAATTCCTGTATTTTAGCCCAAACCCTATCCTTCTCAGCATATAGTCGAGAAACTTCCAGTTCACCCTGCCATAAGCTTTTTCAAGATCAAGCTTACAAAGAATTCCACTAAAACCTTCTTTAAGAATTGAATCGATGCCCTCATTAGCAATCAAAACCTCATCAAGTATTTATCTTCCTCCGATAAAAGCCCCTTGGAACCCAGAAATGACCACATGAAGAACCAATTTAAAGCTTAGATATAGTTTTATAGATAGTACCCACCAAACTTATGGGTTTATAATCACTAATCTGGGTTGTCCCCTCCTTTTTTGAGATCAGGGAGATATAAGTAGCAATACTACCATAATCTAAAAAATCATCTCGAAGAAAGTCTATGGTTTTCATTAGATCCTCTTTCATAACCTCCCAGCATGCTTTGAAAAATGCCATAGTGAAGCCATATGGACCCGAAGCTTTATCCCCCCTCAAAGCCCCAAATAACATTTTTCACCTCCTTTACTGAAATGGGTCTTTCAAGCCCATCCCTATTCAATCATCCAACTGGGGAAATTCCATGCCATCAAGATTGGGCTGGCAAACAGTTGGATCCGCATAACGCTCCTTAAAAAAACTCATCACATTATCCTATAGGGCTGCCACATCTTCTACAATACTCTCTCCAATGCAAAGACGAGAAATGATATTGATATTTCTCTTACCAGCAAAGCCTAAAGGTGAAAAAATTTAGTGTTGTTATCTACTTCAGCTAGTGTGACTTTGATTTTTTGCTTCCATTATCAAAGCTCTTTTAAATTCTTCCCTTGTTGCATCCCTACCAGAGAGGTCTTCACTGGAGAGATCACTTTCCATTTCCTTCTTATCCCACCAATCAATTTTGTTCAAAAGGGATTTTTTCCTATCATCAATCACCTCAAAGGATTTCTTATTCCAATGCCTTGTCTTATCTTTTAATAACTTCAACTTCTTTCTAGACCTTTGACTAGAGAGACCACATTCCATTTCCTTCTTATCCCACCAATCGATTTCGTCCAAAAGGGCTTTTTTTCTATCTTCAATCACCCCAAAGGAGTCCTTATTCCAATGATTTAGCTCATTTCTTAATAACTTCAACTTCCCTCTAAACCTCTGACTGGGCTTACTCTCTACTTGAAAATGGGACCACCACGCCCGAATCATATCAACAAAGCTTGGGTGCTTTAACCACATATTCTCAAATTTGAAGGGTTTCGAACCTGTCGTCACTTTTTCCCCCTCTAACAAAATTGGGATATGATCTAAATTAGACCAAGGAGTCGATTCCCCAACCAAATCAAAGAATATCTCATTCCATTCTATGGAAACCAAAAATCTATCAAGTTTGCTAAGAGAGGGATTCTTCTAAAAGTTTGACCAAGTGAAGAATGAACTTGTAATATATATCTCCCTCATCCCATAGTCGTCCACAAAATCAGAGAATAGAAACATCCCTCTAGTGCGTCTACCACCCCCCTTGCTTTTCTCTCCTGGCTTGCTAACCTTGTTGAATTCACTTCCAATACACCACAACCCAGCCTAATGATTCCTGATGCTCTCTAACTCCATCAAAAAGTCTTGGATATAGGCCCCATTCCCTGGAGCATACAAAGCAGATATAACCCAATATGATCTTCCACTTTTTAGCGATCTTTTGACAAAGTTTGAAAATGTCTCAACCCAAAATCAAAGACCATCGCAGCTGAGGTATCCCAAACGACCCACACATCCCCAGATGTTCCAATCGAGGGGGGGAATGGACATGCTTCTTGAAGAATAGCCCTATCCATGGTTACCAGTTCGGTTTTTTGAAGCAAAATCACCACTGCCTTACTTCTAGATACTACATCTTAAACAACATCATGTTTTTCCTTGCACCCTAGTCCCTGAACACTCCACGAAAGAATAGAAATCAACATGGGAGTTTGACAAAACCCATACATAGAAGAAAGAAACAACCTATGGAATTGAGCTTCGAAGAGATCGTGCCCCTCCCCTTCCCACACCACCACCCCTTTTTTCATAATTAATTTCACAATCTAAGTTTTTAAACCTCCCAATAAAGTCTATGCCCACTTCTCTAAAGTCCCCTAATGGACCCATCCCTCTCTAAAGCTGAAAAAATTCCCAAGCTTGTCTCTCCACTCCTTCAAACGACATCCCCATAATTTGCTTACCTCATCCATTTTCTCCTGAACCCACAAGGACACTTTTGAGATGGGTTTCTCCTGTTTAGTAACCACCACCATCGCTTAAGAAGAGGAATTTCTCCTTTGCAGTTTCACCTTCTCCCCTATGGAACAACAACAACAACAACAGCCTTATCCCAACTATTTGGGGTCGGCTACACGAATCCTGTTCCGCCATTTCGCTCTGTTTAGGGCTATATCTGCCGTTAAATTACAAGCTGCCATGTCCCTCCTTACTACCTCCTCCCAGGTCAATTTTGGCCTTCTCTAGTCCTTCTAGCACCTTCAACTTTTGTCTCACTCTGCCTCACTGGTGCAGTCACCTTCTCCCCTATGAAAGAATTGAACAATCTCTCGTCCAGCTCCCGCTCCCTACCTAGAGCCAAAGGCTCGTTGACGTTGGGATCTTCAAATGGGATTATCATTATCTTTGTGCATAGGCTTAACTAGCTGGAGTTCATTGCCCCACATAATCTCGATCATCTCGAACTCACCCTTGTCACCATCTTGAGAAATATCCCCACAAAAGTCCCCCTCACAACCCAATGGCACCTATAGTTCTAAAACTTGGCCGATTCGGGTTCGGATCAGCTGGATCGGATCAGGATCGGCCGGGTCCGATCCCGAATCCTGAGTCAGATCGGGTTTAGTAGTGGATCAGCCCTGGATCGGCGGATCGGGGTCGGGTGGATCGGCTTTGGATCGGCCGATCCGAGCCAAAATTTCAAAAATTTTCCAATAATCTTGGATTGGATCGGGATCGACCCTATTTGATCCCGATATTTTGATCTATGATGACACCACTAGGCCCCAATCAGTCCACACCCACCTGATTGAGCGACAAGCAAGTCGAAAAAGATCTACATACCTTTGCCTGTGTTGACTTCGAACACCTGGATGATTCACCTCGTTTCAACAGGTCGCCAAATTGACTAAGATAGCGACCCTCTTTAGGAGAGGCCTCGGCTTTGTTAGAAAGACCCAGGCCAGAGTAGCTCCAGTCCTTTAGTTTACCAAAATGAGCATTAACCTAATCCGTTGTACACCTACCTTGGGCATTAAGAAAGCCCAATCTTGGCCCATAGTATTCCCTACCCTATGGGGTCCTCCACCTTCGCTAGCGGGTCCACCAATTAAGGGAGATATTTGGAAATTTCCCTTCCCTAGCTTCATACATGTCCAATGAAATTAAGGAACACGAGGGATTTAAATTACGTCGGGTGCAAAAACGTCCATCCCATTATCGAAACAGATCTCATCCATTCGAGCCTCTGCATCAATCACCCTGTTCTCCATGTTGTTTGTGCCTTCCGTCAATTTGAAATTTGAATTGACACCCTGCCCCACATAACCTCCTGTTTTCGTGAAACCAGAAACCACCTCCACTGGCGGTAATGTCATGTTGCTTTGATGAGCATGCGCTAGATCGATCACCGGATATCCTTGTTCCAAAAAATCTCCCTCTTCAACTTCAATTTCCATCACAACTCTAAAAGAGAACCCTTTGTCTCTAACGTTTAAAACCTTTGGAATACTACCGGGGTCACAGGGGTGATGCTTAAGACAAAACCATCGGAGATCAGAGAGCTCAAGGGAAGCCGGATCGATCGCACTGCATCCTCCACATGCTTTGCCGAGTTCAACAAATAGGTTATGGGTCCATAGATGAAAGGGAAGGCCATGAATGCGGATCCATCGCTCATTCACCCACGATTTGGGAAGAATAAAGCCCAAAATGGGATTCCAACAATGAAACAACAGTCTAGTTCAGACCAACCCCTGAAACCCTATAGCATCCAACCATTCAGTTTCCTCCCTTGAGGCCCCATACAACACCCCTCTATCCACGTCAAATGGAATGATCGAAAGGTCATTGGATTTGCCCAACACTTACTAAACTAATACCAACACCTCCTACCAACTAAGAAGAGAGTCCACTCGATTGATACAAACAACCTTGGACTAGAAGTCCGTCGATTCTTGACAACTTCTACCCACTTTGGGAATCTAGGCCCCCTTCGGACGACTGTCAGCGCATGGTCCTCTTTGCACAGGGAGTGAAGGAAAATCCTTTTGCACTAGAGTAGGTTGCTCTTGCTGAATCCTTCTATTCGCCGTAAAAAATCTGTTAAGAATATCCGCTATGTTAAGGCAATTGGATCCCATCCCCTAGTTTCTTTTGGAATCAATATGCGATAATTCCTACACGTCTAGGGTTAGTAGATGACTCCACATATTGACCCCTTCTGTTGGCACGACGATGAATAACAAGCCATGCTTTATGGAGCAAAATGTTGGGCAGCCAACAAACAACATGTACATTAAATGAGTGTTACTACGATGAGGATGTTGAGATGGATGAGTGGCAAGATTAGAAAGGGTTGAATTAGAAATGAATCCATTCATGGGAACTTAGATATAACACCAATAGATCAGCATATGATGAGAAGTCGATTGGCATGGTTTGGTCATGTGCAACGACCAATGGCTATGCTAGTGATAAGGAATGAGATGATGTAAGTTGAAGGCACTAAAAGTACAAGAGAAAAGCCAAAATTGACTTCAGTTGAAGTAGTGAGAAGATACAATGCAGCTTGTAATTTAATGGCAAATTTTTCCCTAGATAGAGTGGAATGGCTGAACAGGTTTCGTGTAGCCGTCCCAGGTGGTTAGGATAAGGTTGTTAAATTGAATTTCAACTTGCATGCGCATTATGGCATGGTTTTAAAAGGGTCGGATTGGGATTGCTAATCCGGTTCGGTTGATCAGACTTTGATTGACTTATCTTATTCGAGGAAGATCATTAATTTTCTCCGGATTAGCTGATCCAGATCAGAATTTGCTGATCTAGAGTGAGATGATGCAAGTTGAAGGCATTAAAAGTACCAGAGGAAGGCTTAGTGAGGAGATACATGGTAGCTTGTAATTTAGTGACAGATTTTGCCCTAGATAGAGTGTAATGGTGGAACAGGTTTTGTGTAGCCGACCTTAGGGGTGCTGAGCTTTGCCCAACTCAGCTCAGGCTTGTCACATGAAGGCAAAAGCTCAAGCTCGTGAAAAGCTTGAGTTGCCAAGCTTGGGCTCGTGAAAGCAGGCTTGGTTTGGCTCACCAGCCAGAAAAAAGAAAAAGAAAAAAACAGGCCCTAAACGTTAATGCCCCATTAACACAAATATTTTTTAAATATTACTATTTTCAAACAGACACACACACACACACACAACAACAATCTATAATATTGCTTCAAACAAAAGAGCTCTTGTGGTTGATTATTGGGGCAACACAGAGGAAAATAATGGTTGGAATGTGCATCTTAGAAGATATTTAAATGATTAGGAAGTGGAAGACATGCTCACCTTGAATAGAAGACTCTTGGCATTGGCCTCTTGAACCCAAAGTTTCTTTTATGGTGAAATTGTGTTATGGGTCCTATCCTTGAACTGAGGTATTTTTTTCGTGGATGATCCTATGGAAAAGCAAAGCCCCTTTCAAGGTCTCATTTTTCGTATGGACTTTCTCTTAAGGGACATACACATTCATACTCTAGACAACCTACAAAAAAGTGGTATATCCTTGGTCAATATGTGCTCTTTATGTTGTGAAGAAGAGGAGATGGTTGACCATATGTTTCTTCATTGCTCTTATGTTCATGATATTTAGTCAATGGTGTTAATGGAAGCGGATGTGGGGTGGGTTCTTCCTCTAATCTTCTGGATCTCTTTGTTTAGTGGCCCTTTTTTGGGAAAGGAAAAAAAAAAAAGGCAAAAGGATTTGGAGGTTGTGGTTACATGCTATCTTGTGGTCCCTTTGACTGGAACAAAACAACATGATCTTTGAGAATTATGTGGAACCTTCATACAAAGTTTTACAAAAGAGCTCATGGTAGTTGCCTTGGGTGGGTGAATGCTAGTAATGATTTTGTTAACTTGTCATTTTTAGTAAGCTCAAAAGGGGTTGGTTAAAATTGTAAAGTAAGGTGTTGACTTGTTATTTTTGTATGGTTGCTTTGGGGGGATGTCTAATCATGGATCAAATATTGGGATTGGACATGGCCGATCCCGATTTGATTCATGTTTGGATCGGCCGATCCAAAGTTAAAGGGTAAAAAATGAAAATCTGGCTTAGAGCGGTTGATCCCGATCCAGATCACTTGATATGGACTGATCTGATGCTGATCCGTTCGATTAGAGGCCGATCCAGCTTACTGATCCATTCGATCTTGATCCAATCCCAATCCAAGGCTGATCCGACCTAGGATTTGGGATCGGGGTTGGCCAATCCCGATCCAATCCAAGGCTGGATCGGCCGATTTTTTGAACCATGTGTCTTATCCGCCCTCTTTTAATAATATTTCTCGTATACCTCTCAAAAAAAAAAAAAAAAAGATCTCGTATATAAAAAAAAAAAAAAAACCGAATGGGATCAATATTGATGTTGATTATGATTTTTTTTGAACTGAGGGAGAATGACGCAGGGCGCAAAGCAACTTTTATTCAAAATTCGAGTATTTTTTGATTATTTTAGCTTATTTTTTTTATTTGGTTAAAATTTTTTTATTTGTTTTTTTTTTATTTGTAAATTTAGGTATTTTATTTTATTTTTAGGAAAGTGAAGGTCAATTCCCATAACTGTTCTTTGGGCCTTATTTTGGTAGGTCAAATCTTATTGGTTTTACATGATTTTGGTGTTATTTGAAAGGTTATTGAGTTGCCTTTCCAAAGAGTCCAAGATATTGTGATTTCTAAGTTGATTTGAGAAAGTTATGATCAAAATAGTAGGTGGTTATCAGAATATGACAGGATTGGTGTTTGTGTACAAGTTTTATTTTTTATTAAGTGTCTTTTTGGGGTTTAATATTTCTTTATAAATATGGAAGAGAGATTGAGTGGTGTAATAGAAAGAAAATTTATTTTATGAAAATTATTCTTTGCTTTGGGTGATTCCAAGGTTTTATTTTAAGGTGGATTCCTCGAATCCCTCTCTTAGTTCAACGGTATTTAAACTGATGTTTTTGCTACTTTGATCCTACATTAGAACATAATCCCTACCTTGGATCTTCTTACTGCACATGGTATGGTGACGCCAAATAGATGTGCAATGTGTGGATCAGCAGCAAAATCGGTGTGTCATTTACTTATTCATTGCAAACTGGCGTCTTTCCTATAGCACTCAATGACCCGTCGGTTTGGCATAAGATGGATATTCCCTCTTTTGGTGGAAGATATTTGTAGCTCTTGGGATTGTAGGGGGGCAAGTGCTTTGAGCCCCAATGGGAAGATCGTTTGGCAAGGAGTTCCCTTTGCTAAATGTTGGTGCCTTTGGCTGGAGTGGAACAAGAGGATCTTTCAGGGCATCAGTCAGGAGCCTTTTTGGATTCTTGATAAAGTCCATGCTATGTTGTATGGGTGGACTTCTGTGCTGCCCTCTTCTAATGGTATCAAATTTTAGGATTAGATGTTTAATTGGGATTCCTTAGTCTTTTGTTTGTAGTAGGGCTTGTAGTTTCGGGGGTGAGGTTGCCTATGGGTAGCTCTCATGCTTGAAGCTTGCCCTCTTTAATATATTTCGTTATTTATAAAAAAAAAAAAGATCAAATTTTCAGAATAATCTCAGATTGAGTTTTCTTTGGGCTAAATGTTGTAAAGGAGTTGAGAACATGAATAGAAGGGAATTTTTAAGAGATTGGGCAGCTATGATTGGGCTTGATCATTCAATGGGACAAATAGTTTTTCTTTGGTGTAATTATGTATATGTTTTTCCTTGGTATAATTATCTAGGCAGTAGAAATTGGGGAAGTCTGAGAACATTGCCTAGTTAGACCTATTAGTCTATGTAACGTTGTGTACAAGATTATTTCTAAAATGTTGGTTAGTAAACTCCGAGCGGTTTTCTTTGGGATCATTTCCCAAAATCTAAATGTTTTTGATAAAGGGAGATAAATCTTTGACAACATTCTCATGGCCCATGAGACTTTGAAGTTCTTTCGTCTTAGTAAGGGTCAAAAGTATTATATGGCCGTTAAATTCAATATGAGCATGGTCTATGATTAGGTTGAATGGAATTTTGTGGTGGATATGATGAGGCAGGTTGTGAGGTTTGTAGGGAATCTATGCTACCATGAAAAACCATGAAAACTAGAAGGAAGATTGTGCTTATAGAGGGAAAAAAACTTCGAAATTGAAGTAGTGACTCTTCTTCGAAATGATTTCATCAAGATCACTGAGAGAAGGTCGTGATTCTCAGTGTTTGTGCTTATCGATGAGTCAATCATTGAATGGGTCACACGAGGCTTCCAGAAAGCTATTGACACTGTCGGAACAGGGACTTGTGAGGAAAAAACGTATTGATGACAGGGTTCTCCCGCTGATGCGTAAGTAAAATGAATGAGGTAGATTTCATCTTTTTGTAGTTGATAAGAATGGGAGAGATCGCTTCATTGCGGTGTCGAAGGGCTCTAATAGCTATGGTTGGAGGAATATGTTGACATCTTTGATGCTCTTTTTCGTTCCCTTAGATAATTCGATGCCAAATATTCACAACCGAGATAGAAGACCATCAAAGGGTGTAACTCAAAATGGTTGTGTGATGGCCTCAAAACCTTTGTTTTCTGGTGAGATTATAGGACTGGGGTTAAATCGGGGAATTCGAACTTCATGAGGACCAAATGAGTTTCTAGGAGAAATGGAGGAAGGTAGTGATTGTAACTAGTTTGAACGACAATACTGTTTGGGAAGAATGTCACGGACTCAAAATGGGGTCGTTGTCGGAATGGCGTTGCTGGAATTGCCTGAGGAAGTAAAGGTGTTGGTGACTGATGGAATTGCAATTATTTCGCTGAGAGTTATTTGTTTTAGACAGTTGCAACTGTGGATTTACCATTGTGACTCCTCTCTGGTAGAGAATAGGTGGGTGGCCATTAGAGGCCTTCCAATCGATTTGTGGTCGCTAGGAATACTGAGGGCCATTGGGGAATCGGAATTATGTGGCGGTTTTGTGAAGACTAACTACTCCCTTGACGATAAAGACTTGTATCGTAACCTCCGTATTTAGGTTAAGGCGGGACCCCTGAATCGAATCCCTTTGGTGATTATGGTAGAAGGTTACGATTTCAGTTTTCTGATTGAAATTTGTGTGGTGGAGGGTTTTCCTATGACGGAGAGGCTGCCAGTGGGAGGAGAGAGTTTGGAATACACACGTGTGAGTGTGGATGAATTGGAGGGGTGGTATGTCCCTGTACGGAGTGGTAATGGCAACAAAGGCGTGAGGTTTTTGCCCGTTGGAGCTGCTTCTCAATTGGATTTGACGACAAATCCAAATTTGAATTCAAATTGATCGGTGGATAGGCAAGGAATTAACAATTAGTCTAGATGGCAAGCTGTGAAAGGACCCAAGGATGATTGGTGGAAGCCAGAATCCCTGACTGCCCAAGGAGCGAATCATCTTTGTTTGAAGGGTAAACAAATTAAATTCAAACCGAGGGGCAAAGGAGTCTTTTCATTCAGGAAATGGCAGATGATGGGGTGGTGGGCCCAGTTCAAATTCATCAGGGGTGTTTGGGTCATCCTCGCTGGGTCGCACTTAAAGGGACTGGATTGGAATTTGGGGAAAGCTCTGGGGTAAACAAGGATATAAGGGATGGGGACCAACCCTCCTTGTTAGACCCAAGTGTTGGTTCGAGGCAACAAAGCTCTGAGTTAGAAAAGGGAAAATATGGAAATGGACCAATGTCGGGAGTCAATTATCTCATTCCAGATGAGGCTTCCTTAGTGTGGGAACAGGTCTCCATAGTGGTGATGACCCGATACTTAAAGCCAATGCTAGAGGACTCTATTAGTGGTGGGAAGGAGTTGGAACCACAACCTTTGATCGATTCGAGTGTTGCCGTTGCTTTTCTGTTTACCGAAGACACCAGAAATGAAAGGGACATGGAATGTTGCAATGCAATGATAATCTCGGCAACAGATTTGAACTCTAGTGAGATGGCCCATAAGAAGCTTGAGTCTCTTCCAATTAACAAGGGTAGAATTGACTCTTGGCTTTGAGGTCTACGAGGCTCTACTCAAGAGCTATGGAAACGATGATGTTCGCAATATCTTATAGGTACGATATGCTTTGGCCTCCCTAACTCCTCTGTTCTTTTTGGGAAAGGGGGTCAAGTTTCCCTAGGTCGGGAAGGAGCTTCCGGAGACATACTGAGGTGTGGTGATGAAAGGAGTGGGTTGGGGGACTTGGATTTGGTGCTATATCAAACGAATGATGGGGGCGTAATGATTAATCTTCCTCTCGACTCTCATTAGCTGGATCCAATGTGTAAAAATCATAACCCTTTAGCAATTGTGGACCGCCAGTGAATGATGATGGGGAGGTAGGGTCGGGGTGGGGTACCTGGAGGGGTTTGGAATAGTTTAGTGCAATGGAGAAGAGGTGTTGCAAACATGGCTTTGGGACTAATAATGTGGGATGCCTAACTGCTAGTGATCTTGAAAGTTCAGTGATGTCTATTCTGGTGTTCTCTTAATCAATTGAAGAAAATGTGAAGCTAGGATATGAGGGGGATGGATGTTGGACCATAGCCACAGTGGACGATGTGTCTATGCTTGTCTCTGAAGTCTTTGACTGGGTTCTTGAACAAATTGAGGAGGTGAGTAAAGTGGTTGGTTAATCCTTTGAGGGCATGGAGGAGGAACTACTCGCCTTGTTTACAACTTTGGAAAAGCGTCAGAAGAGAATCCTTGGGAGGCCGAATGACCAAGTGGGAGGGGGTAAAATTCCAAGAGAATTGAAGAATCTTCAGTGTGGAATTTCTTATGAGAAAAGGGTAAAACCTATTGAAAGGTCGATTAAAAGGAAGGCCCGAGGGTCTAAAGGTGTGTCCAAATGAAGATTGGTATTATCTTGTGGAATGTTAGGGGCTTGGGAAGCAAGGAAAAGAGACAATTGGTGAGAAGTCTTTACAATTCTCATAGAGCAGATGTGACTCTTCTTTAGGAAACGAAGATGCAATTTGTTCTTCCCGCGTTAATTAAAGAGTTAAAGTTGTTTTCGGGATATAGGGTGGTTCTCTTTGCTAGCTTCAGGAAGATCAGGGGGTGGGGAGGTGGTAATCATTCTCTGGGATCAAAGTAGGTGGATTCTATGGACAATTCCATTGGAGTATACTTGGTCTTAATCGTTGCACACCTCATAGGAGATCCTCAGCTTGGGATGATTTTGGGGGTTTATGACCCTAACAATTCGAGAATGCTTGTTGATTTTTTGGACGAAATTGAGTAGGTCCGGAGGCCTCGGAGTCTTCCGTGGTACATTGGGGGTGACTTTAACAAGGTTCTATATGTTGGGGAGAGACATAGAGGCAGGAGGATGAGGGGGGCATGGATTGATTTGGAAAAATGATTGACAATGGGTTTATTGGATATTCCAATCATTGGTCCTTTGTTCACTTGTCAAATCTCCAGGCAAGTCCAGCAATGAGCAAATTGGATTGATTTTTGATTTCTGATGATTGGGATGAGCTGTTCTCTCCGGTTATGGCTATTGCTTCCCAATACTTGTGTCCGATCACCTTCTTATCTTTCTTGGAGGAGGGGAGCTTTCTTTGGGGCTGAAGCCTTTCCGGTTTCAACTTATGTGATTGAAGCATCCCAACTTTGTGGATACCATTAAAGGATGGTGGAACGATTGTGATGTGTGGGCCCCCTAGGGCAAATTTTTAGATTGAAGCTGAAATTCATCAGGGATCATCTTAGGGTGGAATAAAAAAATCTTTGGAAATATTGTTGAAAGGAAAAATAAAGCATTTTGAGGTGGGACAAGATGGAAACTTTGAAAGGTCTCTCAAAGGAGGAGAGGGTCTTTAAGGTGGCAACTAAGGATGAGTATTGGAGGGCTGTCGAAATGGAAGAGATAATGTGGAAGCAAAAATCCCATCTGCAATGGCTTAAACAAGGGGATGATAATTCCAATTTTTTTCACAAAATGGCTAGTTGTCAGAGGGGAATTAACATCATTAATCATATTAAAGATGAGGAGGTGTACTTAACTAAGGAGTTAGATATCCATACAAAAATGGAGGACTATTACATGCGACTCTTCTTAGAGCCTTTTATCAGGAATCCCACAATTGAGGGCTTCCTATTCCCCATATCTGGGAGAGTAATGCGGCCCAGCTAGAGACCTTTCACTGAGGATGAGGTTAAATCTGGTGTTTGGGAATTGGAGAGTGGTAAAGCTCTGGGTCCGGATGGTTTCCCCATATCCTTCTACAAGCACTATTGGGAAGTGATTAAAAGTGATTTGATGGAGGTTTTTGATGATTTCTTTCATAAGGAATTCCTGGATAAAGGGAGTAATGCTATGTATATCTCTCTTATTCCGAAGAGGGAAGGTGTAGAGGAGATAACAGATTTTTGGCCATTCAGTTTGTTGGGAAGCACCTATAAAATAATTTCAAAATGTCTGGCATTGCGGCTTAAGGTTGTCTTTCCTTCGGTGATTTCTCAGGCTCAAGGAGCTTTCTTGCAAAGTAGATCTATCCTTGATGGGGCTCTTTGTGTCAACAAGTGTATTGATTTTAGAATCCATAGCGGCATTCCGAGGGTGCTTTGCAAGGTGGATATGAAAAAAGCTTATGATCATGTTAGTTGAGGCTTTCTTCTAGATGTGCTTCGGAGACGCGGTTTCGGGGTGAAATGGTGCAATTAGATCCAAAAATGTATCGGCCTTGCCTCTTTCTCAATAATGATTAATGGGGTCCCTTCTGGTTACTTTGGTTGCTCTCAAGGATTGAGGTAAGGGGACCCTTTATCCCCTCTTTTTTTCCCTCTTGATAGTTGAGGTGCTCGGTGCTATGCTTGATGAAGCAATGAAGGTGGGTATTATGGAAGGTTTTCAGGTGGTTCCATGCACTACGGAAATTTCCCATCTTTAATTCTTGAATGATACTTTATTTTTGTGTGTCAACTCTCAAAGACAAATCTGGTATTTGAGATGTATCCTTCGGTGTTTTGAGGTGGTGACAGGGTTGAAAGTGAATTTCAACAAAAGGGCATTGATTGCGGTTGGTGAGGTCCCTAACATTGACATGTAAGTTGTGGACCTGGGCTGTAAGATTGGATCTCTTCCAGCAACGTATCTTTGCTTGTTTTTGGGAGTCTCTTTCAAGAGGGCTGATGTGTAGAACCCAGTGGTTGATAGGATTAAAAGAAGGCTTTCAGAATGGAAGGCTAAGTATTTATCTAAAAGAGGTAGACCAACTCTTATTAAGGTTCCCATGGCTGACATCCCTATATATTTTGTCTGCTGAATATTCCAAAGCGCACATAGCTCTAACAGTTGAGAAGCACCAAAGGGATTTCTTGTGGAAAGGGGGGAGGGAGGGGGGACACTTCCAGTATGCATCTTGCCACTTAGGAGACTGTATTCTCTTCGATGGCTAAAAGGGGTTTGGGTATTTGGCATTTGGTAGACATAAATGTTGCTCTTCTTAGCAAATGGCTTTGGTGGCTGGGATTGGAAGAAGATGAGCTTTGGAAGAGAGTAGTGATTGAGAAGTATAGGGTTCGGGATGTTTGGAGGCCTAATACGGTTCGTGGGCCACAGGGTAGGAGTATTTGGAAGGTGTTATTCGTCATCTAGACTTATATATGAAAGGAATTGGTCATGTGGTAGGTAAAGGTGACATGGATGTTTTTTGGGAGGATAAAGGTGTGGTGTTAGACCAGTAAAAGAGGTTTTCCCCGATATTTACCTATTGGCTGAAAATCAGTTGGCTAAGGTTATTGATTGTTTGGAGGTATCTTCTAACCAGGCTTGGGGGCCGATGCTTAGAAGAGATGTTTTTGATTGAGAGCTACCCTCATTATATAATATGTTGGAAAGGCTATCAACTATGGCTTATTAAAAACCATCCCGACCAATGAGTTTGGCTCCTCCATTCCAGTGGTAGTTTCTCTGTGAAATCTTGTTATAGCCTCATTGAATTGTCCATGGATTTTGGCATCTCGTGGAGGGAAATTTGGAATCATGCAGATGGTCCCTGCAGCGCTGTGATGGTCAGTTTGGAGAGAAAGAAATAACATAGTTTTCGAGAGCAGCCGAACTATTGTTCCAAGTGTATAGAGAAGCAAAAAATCTGCTTTTTTGGGCTAGAAGATGTAAGGGTGTGTGATAACGATCACAGGGGTAGTTTGCTTAGAGATTGGCTCTCAGCCATTGGTTTGATGTAATGCTTCTTCCTTGGTGTGGTGGATGCTTTATCCCATCCCTTTCTTAGCTCTCACATAATAAAATTCTTTTTCTATCAAAAAAAAAAAAAAAAAAATGTATGAGACTTCATGTCCCTGTAATAAAATGCCACTTACAAAAAAGAAAAGAAGTCATCAAAGCATTTGAATAAAAATTTCATATGAAGTTCCAAAATGTTGGCTGAAATAAATCTAGCTGTTACTTTCTATATTTCATTTGAGTAACCTCTTTTAACACTGAAAATTCTCAAAATTTCATGAAATATCGGTGAAACTATATATCTTGCTTCACTTTTAGCTCTAAAAACAAATTGCAATCCATGTATAAAGTACAAACCCTTGTCTTAGCCTTTCTTCGATTTTCCATCTTTGACCATAATTGGCTTCTATGGAGGACTTTAGATAGAAAAACCTCATGTTAATTTTTGGTGATTGTTGTTATTTGTTTATTGTTGCTAAGCTGTTGTTAGAAGAGAAGTTTTGTACTCTGAAAGCTTACAGCCGCTTCTAATGTGGCCCTTCGTATTTTGTTTTTATTTTTCATCATATGTTTTTTCTCATTTTAATTAAATTTCTCGATCCATTTATTTTAATAATAATATAAGTAAAAACATCCCTTGTCAATTAAATATGCTGGGATTGAGATTAAAGGTGCATATAGATGCACCAATATTCCATTATTTATTGAACCTACATTTTCTTTTCCTTGATTTATTATTGGCCCTTTTTGGTAAACCCAAATGATAGTATGATGCAGTATCTATAAAGGTTAAAAGAGAAAAAAAATGAAAAGAAAAAGATGGTAGTATTGTATTGTCTTATAAGACAAACAATCGAAATAAAAAAAAATCATGTTTCATTATGTTTTAGAGTGTTTTATCAAATGTGTTAACATCAAGATTGGGTTAGATGAAAATGAAGTGCTCTGTCCTCTTTCCTTATCACTCTATTATCTGTGAAAAACCTAGTTGGTGAAGACTTGAGCTATGACCAGCAAAGCATGATAGAGCACAGGCAACCTGTAAGAGTGAGTGGTGACCAGATGGGTGGTGTGGGTGATGATGGTGTGGTGACAGTGATGATGATGACAACAATGATGATGATGGTGATGGTGGTTGTGATGATAATACTGTTTATGATTATGACGTCATCTAGTGGTGGTGGTGGTGGCGACTACATCGATGAAAATAATAAAAGAAAGTGCAGTGGATAATATATTGCAATATTTGAAGTGGCCAAACAGACCTGTACAACACAGAAGTACAATATAATCCAGGACTGCCAAACATGGCCTCATCAGTATTATGTTTTCTAAGTAGTTGGGAAATTGGGGTAAGGCTATGTTGAGTTGAGTTAATTATTGCAATGTTGTGTTATATGACAGTGGCACCGGACCTGCTGCTTTTTTCTAGTGCTTGATTTCGTGCCAATTTTATCTGAATCTTGAAAATATGTGCTAAACTTGCATATGGGTTCTTGGATGTTATTGTTTTTATTTCTCTTGATGGGCTATTGATCGGATAGCCGCGAGGAAATAGCTTATTATGGTGATGATCAGCTATGGAACTAAGATATTTGGCCCAGATTGTCTTTGCCTGCTTGGGCTATCTGTTGATCTGCCTAACATTAGCATATGCAATGTTATACATCTAGAAGTACGTCTTAGTATGTTGCTTCTCTTATTTTTGTTTTCTTAATTTCTCTTTTTTCCTTCTCGTTTCCATTTGGCTGATTCTTTGTTTTTAATTCTCTGAGTTATTTGATTTATACCTGGATGGGTGCTTGGATTATGCATTTGTGCTTTGATATTCAGTAAGTGTACTTTGTTTCAGGTGGCTATAAACACTGTAATTCAAGATGAGAAGGATTTCCTGAATCACATCATCAAATCAACAAATATGAAGTGCCTCACTGCACCGTAAGTTCTTGCTTTCTGCTTTGCAAGTATCATGTAGTAGTTGTTTTTCTTTTCAGTAAGTCAAAAAAGGAAACAGAAAAATTAATAATGGCCTGCTTGGCAGCCACCTGTAACGTAATCATTTCATTTTAAATTCCTAAGGCATTTGTAGCCATAAAGTGATGGTTCAAAATGAACTCATTCAGATTTATACTGATTTGTTAACTAAAATTAGAAATGAAGTCATCTT
>JAOXJP010008189.1:0-17954 GCA_025762735.1 Platanus orientalis | reverse complement strand
ATTCAAGTTGAGAAAAACCTAACTATCAAGAGAATCCAAAATGACCATGGAAGAGAATTTGAGAATCATAAATTCTCAAGTTGGTGTGAAGAGTTTTGAGTAAAACATGAGTTTTTGACCCCTAAAACTTTCTAACAAAATGGGGTGGCAGAAATGAAGAATATGACTCTTCTAAGCATGACTACAACAATGCTGTCAAGTAAATACATAGCCAAGAGATTTTGGGTTGAGGCAATTAGCACGGCCTGCTATGTTTCTAACCAAGTCTACCTTAGACTAGGTACATCCAAAACCCCATATGATTTGTGGAGTGGCAGAAAGCCAACTATTAAATACTTTAAAGTATTTGGCAGCACTTGTTATGTTCTTCGATACAGAGAACATTTAGGCAAGTTTGATAAGAAGAGAGATGAGGCCATGTTCTTAGGATACTCTACAACCTGTCGAATCTACCGTGTCTACAACATTAGGACTCGCTCAGTGGAGGAGTCAATGAATGTGACTGTAGATGACTTTGAGGCAACATATTAGCAAGGAAAATTTTTTGTAGTGTTTTCTGACTAAGAAGATAAGAGTTCATCTCAAATGGAAATTAAGAAATCTTAAGGAGATCAAGGAGAGCACTCTTCTTCATCAAGTTCTGAGGAAGAAGTTGAAAAAATCCAACTTTAACCCAAGGATAAAAGGCTCACCAAAGGACTGTCACAGGGAGATATTATTTGTGATCCTAACATTGGAGTGAAGACAATGAGACAAATAGAAAACATCGTTAGTCATTTTTGCTTCATCTCTAAGATAGAGCCAAAGCAAGTTAAAGAGACTCTAAATGATTTTGGATTGGATCCCAGTCATGCAAGAGGACCTAAATCAATTCCAAAGGAATGATGTATGGTTTCTCATAGAAAGGCTTACTAACAAGAATGTCATTGGTACCAAATGGATCTTTAAGAACAAATATGATGAACTTGGTTCAGTGACTAGGAATAAGGCTAGGCTAGTTGCAAAGGGGTATGCCTAAATTGAAGGCATTGATTTTGAAGGGACATTTGCCCCTATTGCAAGGTTGGAATCCATTAGGATCCTCTTTTCAACAGCATGTTATTTGAAATTCAAGCTATGTCAAATGGACATCAAGAGTGCATTCCTAAATGGAATTCTCCAAAATGAAGTATATGTTGAGTAACCTGAGGGATTTGTGGACCCTCACTTGCCAAATTACGTATACCAACTCAAGAATGCTTTGTATGGTCTCAAACAAGCTCCTAGAGCTTGGTATGAAAGACTCATAAAGTTTCTTCTTGATCACCATTTTGATTGAGGAAGTGTGGACAAAATACTCTTTGTAAAAAAGTAAAATGGTCATATACTCATTGCTCAAATCTATGTAGATGATATCATTTTTTTGGTCTACTAGTGAGGAGATGTCTCATGGTTTTGCCCAAACAATGAAATTAAAATTTGATATGAGTATGGAAGGAGAACTGAGGTTCTTCCTAGGTCTTCAAGTGAAAAAAATAAAGGATGACATTTTCTTAAGCCAAACCAAGTTTGCAAAAGACCTAGTCTCCAAGTTTGGATTGCAAGAATCCAATCTAGCTAGCAAACCCATCAGCACAAGTGACAAGATCACTAAAGACCTTGAGGGAGCTAAGGTCGATTCCACCTATTACAAGAGTATCATTAGGAGCCTATTTTACTTGATTGTGAGTAGACCAGACATTGCATTCAGTATAAATGCATGTGCTAGATACCAAGCTACTCCTAAAGAGCCACATCTTAAAGCAGCTAAGAGGATTATCTAATATGTCCATGGGACTACGGAGTTTGGGTTATGGTACTTATTTGACACTACATCTAAGATTACGGGGTACTCAGATGCAGATTGAGTAGGCGATGTGGAGGATCACAAGAGCACGAGTAGAGGTTACTTTTATGTTGGCAACAGTCTTGTCTCTTGATATACCAAGAAACAAAATTTCATCTTACTGTCAACTACCAAAGCTAAGTATATTACAACTAGCAGTGGATGCACTCAACTTCTCTGGATAAAGCAAATGCCCAAAGATTATGAGTTATCACAAGGAACAATGACCTTATTCGTTGACAACAAGAGTGTAATTGACATATCCAAGAACCCGGTTCAGCACTCAAGAACCAAACACATAGACATTAGGCAACACTTCATCAGAGAATTAGAGGAGAAAGTGGTGTCCTTAAATCATGTGAATACAAAAAATCAATTGACAGATATTCTAACAAAACCCTTTAATCAAATGAGTTTTAAATATCTGAGGAGTGTCATAGGGTTGTGTGCCATGGGATGAGTCCTTGTGACTCATACCCAAGTGCTTTAGGTCCAGTGGATGTGACCAAACATATAGACCAGGAGTGGCCCCCACTCCCAGCACACATGTGTTGTATTTGGGGAAGTACAACATGTATAATCGATCATAAGGTTTGTGATTAGTCATGAGGCATGATCGATCACAAACACCATGATCAATCATAAGGGAAGTTTCATCCAAAATATTCATAAATAAATTCAAACCTCTCTTAAAGCCCTCATGATTTAGTTAATTCACTCCCCACGACTCTCTCTCTCTAACTGTTGGTTTTCTCCTCCATAGCTATAAATTAATGGTTGACCCTCATTTCTCTTACCAAATCAAAATTGTTTAGAAGAAATTAGCAACCAAGGCTTCAAAATCATCCAAAGGAGGTGCATCTCAGGCAACTCCTCATCCTCTTACTGCAGATTGAGACAAACGACCAATGGGGGCATTCTCAAGCATAAAAGAGATCAAAAGGCCACAAGGAGGATGGTCTCTCTCTCTTCCATGATCGAAAGGCGTTGGGATCCTTCGAGAATATTTTCTCGAAATGCCAGTTCATCATCAAGAGGAATATGGACGTGGATGTGCTACATAACATGGAGGTGTACGAGCAGATGTGTGCTCACGGGTGGCTCCCTTACTTCGATCTCTAGGGACCCATCCAAGACAAGGAGGTTTGGATCTACTACTCTAACATATTTTGGAGAGAACAATCGAGACAATTCCTTTTACTCCACTGTCTATGGTTGCCCAATTATTGTAAATCCTGATTACGTGGCCAAGCTTCTCTAGATTCCACGAGAAACAGAAAGGATACCATTCCCAGCTAGACTCACCCTGGGAGAGAAGACTGAGATGATTGACCATCTATGTATCCAACACGTCAGTTGGGGCATGAAGCTCCCCCACAAGTTCTCCAAGCCCATAGTCAAGTTCTTTGGGCATGTGTTCTCCTACAATCTCATTCTGATGACCCACCGAAATGATCTCACCCTTCAGATAGCCTACCTCATTGACAACATTCTCAAGGGGCCTAAGATAGACCTCCCTACAATCATATGCTATGCCATCATTAAACCTACCAAGGCCAAACACTCCACAGGAAGTATTCCCTTCTTGGTGATCATCACCAAGATACTAGCAGCACACAAGGTGCCTTTCCGTGTTCCAACTCTGATGAAGTATCCCAATCCTCCCTTCACCATTAGGAGTTTGAGTCAGATGAAGCTTATGGAGAATCACTGACCCACAAAAGAAAGGGGTCAAACTAAACCTTACCAAGACTGCGTTGGTCTCTACCAAAGCCACAATGATGTCCTTGATGTACACAGTACACAGGAAGCTTTCCAGGGTTGTGCACAACCAAAAGAGGAACAACGCCAACTTGAAGTTGGTGGCAGCCCGGATCTTGACTCCTAAGGACCCATTGGTCCTTGAATCGACCAGTGATAACATGACCAATTATCCCCCTAAGGAGTTCACTGAGGAGTCTGATGAGGATGGCACAGCTCAGGGCGAGGATGATGAGGTTAGAGATAAGGAGTCTGTAGGTGATCATGGGGAGGGTGATCGAGCTGATGGCAAGGAGCGTCATGTTGCAAGAGTTGAACCTGAGGGCTCTGAATCTGTTTCTATCTTGTGGTGCTTGTTTAGGCCACAATTGTCATATCTTTTGTTTCTCACCTGATGATAGTCTTATTTTGTTCCCTTTATGTATTGGTTGTGGGCCATTTACACTTACAATCTCTACTGTAATTACTTAATTATCATCAATGAAATGAATTTTGTTTCTATCTAGCTCTGTTATTCCATTTCTATATTTTTTATCTTTGGATTTTCACTAAACTTTGCCAATTACATAGCAAAAAGGGGGTTAAATTTTGGCATTGGCCATGAGAGGAGGTATGGATTTTGGGGGAGCATTGCTTTTATACTTATAGAGCAAGTATAAGCTTGAGTGTCTATACTTATGGGGGAGAAAGTATAAAGAGGAGTGTTATCCCTGCAAAGGTATACACTCAAGAGGATTGTATGCATTATGGAGGAGCATACAAATTTGGGGGAATTACAAATATTGTCAATATATTTTTGCCAATACTAAAACTAAAATGAATACACTCATATTGCATTAGCATGTCATAGTTGCTCATATGTACACTCTCCATGCTTTTAGATTATATACTTCACATATGGCTTGAGGAAGGTATATCTATTTTGTGTGTACAGGTGTTGATGAGCAAGTCAAGATACTTAAAGTGTTGAATGTATATTTTATTTTTTATGTATCTTATATTGGAGGTGATTGACATGTATTTCAAGGGATTAGGCAATAAGCCTTTGTGTTGTATGTGGGGTTAAGACATTTGTACCTAATGATGTAATTTGGGGGAATAGACAAGTGTGACAAATGGCAATGGCCAAGAATATGTTTTTGCCATGGAATTGACAAAGGAGGAGATTGTTGATGCAAAGGCATCATTTATCAAATCCATGAGCAAAAGTGTAGAAGAAGCTCTAACAAGTCAAGCGTTGAAGACCAAGACCCAAGCCGGACTACAACGTTCAAAAGGGTAAAAGCATGCATGTAGCTTCATAAAGATCATGTAGTATGACTCTAGGCATGTCCACACACATGGTTGAATGCTTTAAATTGATCCCAAGTGGATATGGACCTCCCTAAGATGAAAACAACAATATAATTACAGAATTCACTATATGACCGATCACAAACCCCATGATCGACCATAATAGAGAATCCAGACTCATTACCAATGACAAAGCCCATGATCGATCGCACTCAGAGTCTTTGACCTCCTGAGGACTAGGCCCCTTCTCCATGATCAATCACAACCTAAGTCCTAATAGCCCTATGATCCATCACAAAGTCCATGATCGATCACGACATGGTTATGACTTAAATTGGGGCCCACACCACTCGACACCTCCCGAGCATGTTTTGAGGGTTATGAAAAAATGACCCATGATCGGACATAAACCCCATGATCAATCACAGATCTGGTTTTTGTGGAGTCCGCTAAAACTTTATTTTGAATGTATAGTCAGTTCCTCTTGCCCGTTTGAAAAGATTCTAATCCAAGGATTATGAGCCTTTTCCATCCTCTATAAAAGGAAATGCTTCCCATTAGGGCAAAATAATATTCAAGCATTCAGAGCCTCCAAGGGTGAGAAACCCTATTCCTCTATTGCTTGAATTCCAAACTTGAAAGTTTATCAAAAAAATCTCTCTTGGTTCTCTCTCAGCTCATATTAGCTAACATCTACTTGAGAGGTGTAGTTTGGGTTATCCCTTGAGGAATCCCTCTTTGTAGTTGGCCTAGCTTGAGAAGCTCTATTGCCATAGCTTGAAGAAGAAGTGGGTATATAAGGCAAACCAACTCAACAAGGAGCACTCCCACATGTGGTAAGAATAGCAACATCAACCAGCTTAGTGGTAATACTTTCTATTCATTTTGCATTCATTTGCATATTCATTCATCATCCTTTGCTTTACTTCTGCCGGAGACACTAGAAGCTTTACTACCTCTACCAGAGACACTAGAAATAGTGCATACTTGCCGGAGACACTGAGTGTTGTTGTGTAGTTTGCTTGTGAGCAAGTAGTGAGATTTTGTATGTTGACCTAGGTTGTATGTAACAATCTAAATGAAATATGCCTAAGCTCATAGTGAGCTTTAGAAGAGTGGACGTAGGCTTTAGTACCGAACAACTATAAACCTTGTGTTGTGGATTAAGTGTGTGATTGCTTATGTCTTTTACTTGTGCTCATATTTCCTATTGTTTGCTACATGTTTGTTTAAATACTTGAGTAAGCACTTTGATACAAACTCACTTAAGAATATTAAAATCAATCCCAACATTGGCAAAAAATGGTAGAATAAATTCGATATTCTACTCACCCCCCTCTAGGATAACTTTAGAGACATTTCACTGCATTTTCAAAAAATTAGAAAATGTCAACTTTTTCAAACTAAGAAGGATGCCAAAGTTTCAAAAATTAGAACAGGTTTATACTAATATATGGGGATCAGCTCAAGTATGTTCAGTTGGTGGTTCCTACTATTTTGTTACTTTTATTAATGATGCAACTAAAAAACTATGGGTTTATTCTATGAAACATAAGTCCAACATATTTGACATATTTAAGAAATGAAAAGCTTTGGTTAAAAATGAAACATAATTGAGGCTTAAGTGTTTAAGGTTTAACAATAGAGGGGAATACTATAGCAAAGAGTTTGAAAATTTTTGTGCTTTGAATGTGATTAGAAGGGAGAAGACAGTACCACACACACTACAGTAAAATGGTGTGGGTAAGCAGATGAATCTAACAATTGTAGAGTGAGCCAAAAGAATGAGATTGCATGTGGGATTGCCCAAAATATTTTGGACGAAGGTTAGCACAACTATATACTTGTTAAATAGAGGACCTTCAATACCATTAAATGGTGAATTTTCTAAAGAAGCATGGATGAAAAAAGTGGTAAGCCTTTCACATCTCGGAGTGTTTGGTTGTATTTCTTATATTCATGTTGATGCTAATTAAATAAACAAGTTAGATGTGAATTCTAAGAAGTGCACTTTCATTGGATATAGTTCTAATGAGTTTGGATACTAGTTTTAGAACAATGAAAACTAGAAAGTCATTTGAAATAGAGATATAATATTTAATGAAAAAGCAACGTATAAAAACAAGGCAGAAGAGCACCAAGGTATGAAGGGGTTTGTGGAACTTAAAGATGTTTCAAAAGGTGAAGAACAAGAAGTTTAAGGCAATGATATGCTAAAAGAAAACTAGCAAATGGACCCTAAAACACCGACTCCGGAATTAAGATCTTCAAAAACACCTAGGTCAACTCAGAGATACTCTCCTCCGGTGCACTATTTGTTGTTGACAGATGGGGGTAAACTAGAATGCTATGATGAATCATTGAAGATTGATGCAAGAACTAAGTGAGAGCATGCCATGGATGAGGAGATGAACTCCTTGATTATAAATCAAACATGAGACTTAGTTCCCCTATCTATAGGAAAGAAGGCACTGGATAACAAATGGGTATATAGGTTAAAGGAAGAGCATGATGGAAGTAAGAGATACAAGGCCATAAAATTTTTGAAGGGGTGTCAACAAAGAAAATGTTTTAACTATGCTAAATTATTTTCTCTAGTTGTGAAGATGACCACCATTAAGGTGGTGTTAAGCATTGTGGCAATGGAAGATCTACACCATGATCATGTAGATGTGATGACAACATTTCTCCATGGTGACTTGGAAGAAAACATCTACATGCAACAACCACAAGAAAATGAAATTGAAGGCAAGCAGGAAATGGTATGTAGGTTCAAGAGGAGTTTATATGGGTTGAAACAAGTCCTAAGACAATGGTACCTCGAGTTTGATAGGTTCATGTCAGAGAATGGGCATAGAATATGCCATACAGGCCATTGTTGTTATTACAAAACCTTTGATAATGGGTACATTACTTTACTTTTGTACGTGGATGATATACTTATGACAGGTTTAAGCATACATGTGATAAATAATTTGAAGAATTAGTTTTCAAATGAATTTGATATGGAGAACTTAGGAGTAGCTAAAGAGATTCTTGGAATGAGAATCACAAGAGACAGGAAGAACCATTAGTTGAGGTTATCTCAAGCAGAGTATATTGGAAAGGAGTTTAACAGATTCAATATACAGGAAACAAAGCTAGTCACTACCCCACTAGCTAGTCATGTCAAACTCTTTAAGGAAGATTCTCCTAAGACTGAAAAGAAGAACTATTATATGTCTAAAGTTCCATATGCTTCAGTGGTAGATAACTAATGTATTTCCATGGTCAGTCGTAAACCAGATATAACTCAAACAATAAGAGTTATGAGCAAACTCGTGAACAAACCTAGAAGGATGCTTTGGGAAGTGGTTAAGTGGATCTTGAGATACTTGAGAAAGATCACTAACACAACTTTGAGTTTTAAAGGGGAGAAAGTATAGGTACAAGGTTAAGTAAACTTGGACTTGTCAGGAGACCAAGATAAGAGGAAGAGTACAACAAGGTATGTATTTACCTAGGGGATACAATAGTCAGTTGGATGTCTCACTACAGAGGAGAGTTTCACTTTCCTCAACAGAAACGGAATACATTGCAACAATGGAGGCTAGAAAATAATTGATTTTGTTGAAAAATCTGGTGGGGGAGTTGGGAAAGAAGCACGAGAATAGCAGGCTATACAATGACAGCATGAGTGTTATTTTATCTTGCAAGAAATTTAGCCTTTCATGCCAAAACCAAACCAAACACATTGATAGAAGATATCACTTCATAAGATCTCTTCAAGAAGAACAAGTTAGGAGGTTATAGAAGATTCATACAGAGTTAATCCAACAGACAGGCTTACCACGGTAGCGATAGTTCTGAAAATGGAGCTTTATAAAGCTCCAGTTGGCATGGTCTTCATGAGAAGAGATGAAGATGGAGATCTACAAGAGATTTATAGAGAGGAAGAGGTCTTATCACAGGTATAAGAGGCTAGACAACAGGTATAGAGCAGTAGTCTCTAAGTGGAAGATTGTTGAAATGGAGTCTGATTCAAGGCCAGAGGCAGAAGGAACCAAAGAATTGAGTTCCAAGAGCATCGAATCGATCTAACCTATTGGTGGATCAATCTGGACTTATCCGGGAAAAAAAAGAGAGAAGTTCTTAATCAATCCGACTGACTAAGCGCATCGATCCGAGGAACCTAGAACGATCCTACTAGTCAATGGATCAATCTGACAAAGAGGAAAAAAATTTGGAATGTCCATAGAGCACCGAGAAACTTAGTTTTTGTGGTGGGGTCAGCTTGTATGATCTATATAAAGTCTCTATTAATGTCTAGGGTTAGAAGATATTGAAATATTGAAGAGAGAAGAGTGATTTGTGAGAGAATAAGAGAGAACTCTTGTAATCTTCTCCAAATAGTGATGAAGCTTTCTGTGCGGCTCCATGGTTTTTCCACAACTTGGGGTTTTCCACGTGTAAATCTTGTATTCTTATGGTGTGCTTGTGGTTTGAATGTTTTATTTTGATTATTATCGCTACTTCTTGTTTCTTGTTCAGTTGATTTATAGGCTTTTGGCTTAAACCCTCCCCAACATAGCTACTATCCTTCTTTAATTTTCTCTCAAAACAAATCTTCCATAAAATCATTGGCTGTCATATGTTGCATTACACACAAATTAATTTTCTTTATTCCTTACACTACTCAATCTTCTCCATATTTATAAACAAAGAAAGAATTTTAAACACTATTAATTGAAATTGAACTCTAAAGACAAATACCAATCCTATAATATATTGATATGCTTTTACTATTTTGGCCATAACTTTCTTAAATCAAGTCAGATCACAAGATTTTTGACTCTTCAGAAAGGTAACTCAAAAACCTTTCAAATAATACCAAAATCATGCAAAATGAATTGAAGAAGATTTGACCTACTAAAACAAAGCCCAAAGAAAGGTCACATGGATTGATTTTTCACTTTCAGAAAATCTAAATAAAACCTATTATACTTAAAAATAAACTAAATCCCCTAAATTGAAAAAATAAACCCAAATTATCAAATTTAACCAAATACAAATTTAAACCCAAAATAATAAAAATATACCCAAATATTGAATATAAGTTGAAATACCTAGTAGGTTTATCCTAGAGGGGGTGAATAGGATTTCTAAACTTCTTTAACCCCTTTAGAGATGTTAGGATGAATTTTAATTCAATTTTAGTCTTCTTGGAATTAAACCGAGTGTGTGTGTGTGCTACAAATTGTCAACTCAAGAATATTGTCAAACACGTGGTATATAAGAGTAGCTACAAGCTTGGAGTAAAGGGATAAGCAATCACATAATCAATTCACAACACAAAATATACCAAGTGCATAGTCTCTAAAATCACACAACAATAAAAGCCTCTATGTAGGCAAATATAAATGAAGCACAAGAAGGGCAATATCTCAAGTAAGGGAACCAATGTCCTAATGTAGAGAATGACTCTCAACTATCCAAATATTTCAAGTGCATGGTCTCTGCTCAATACTAAGAGAGTATGTGAATATCTCTGATGAAGGCAAGTATGCAAGTAAATCACACAACTAAGTATAGCCTCTAGAATAAGCAAGTATAAGTGAGGCTCATAAGGATTTTATCTATGTGAATGGTTTTCTAAGGATTTACATGTAGAGTAGTAGTATAGATATACAATAAGCAAAAGCTAACCACAAACTACCTACAATGTAAACAAACTCCAAAATATAAGCAAAAGTTTTACCTCAATTTTTTAAGTTGGGAATTTGTATGCTTGGAGGTGTAGAAGCACCGTCCTCGATCTTCCTCCTCTCTTCTTTTACAAAGGAAACTTCTTTTGTAGCCACAAGAGAGAGATAATGACTTTCTTCTTCTCCTTTGGAAACTTGATAGCTTGAATGAAAGTGTAAAGAGAATAAAGCTTATAAAGTTCTTCTTCTTGTCCAAAAACCTTTTTCTTTTTCTTTTGCTAATCCCCTTAAAAAATTGTCTTTTATAGGGTTGAGGAGTACCCATGGCCTTTGGATTGAAATATTTTATTAAGGGCAACATTTTGGAGACTTGGATTTGAAAATTGAAGTTCAGATTTTGAAAAATGTGCGTAGGATTCGTGTTGTAAATTTTTTTCATAAATGTCCTTGAAACCTGTTGCTTGATCCGAAATCGATTTTGGATCCGCAATCCATATTGATTTCGATTTCAATTTATGAGTTTTGGCCTCGAGAGTCTTAGTCTATGTCCAAACCTTTACTCGCAATCGATTGCGTGATCCGCAATCAATTGTGACTTGATCATGTTAATTGGAAGGAGTTCGACAAGCCGATTGTTTTGAGTCCTCATGGGTTCTGAGCAAATGTCAAGATCAAAAGTTGTAGCCATTTTAAGTTGAGATGTCCATACTTACTTTTCGGCTCATTTTTCACTAGGGATTTTTTGAGCAATTGCACCTAGGGGTATACATTGGTCTTAAGGCCTTCATAGGATCAAACCTTAGTCTTTGGGGATCTCCTAAAATCGTCATACAATACCCATTTGGTATTATACTTGATTTACCTTTCGGGTTTGGAGATGGTGACTTGGCTCTTCCTTGGAACTTATCTTTGATTCTTCTTAGATTTTTTGCTTGATATACCTTGGCTTTCAGCACTTGAACCTCTTCCTTGTCATGGTGATGGTCTCCACACTAGATACTCATAGGCTCACTCATTATACAAAACATTCATACTCAACCACCTAAACTTGAAATGAAATTGATAAATTACATAATGACTTAACATAAGTTACTTGACATTCCACGTAAAACATGCAAAACGAATAAGATTTTACCTCCTAAATCAAGACTTAAAGAAGAAAAAAAATTATGATAATTGATCTTTTGTTTCCTTAAAATCTAAATAAAATTTATTCTACTTAAAAATAAACTAAATGCCCTAAAATGAAAAGAAAAAAAGACACTTAATTATCAAATTTAATCATATACAAAAGTTAAACCAAAAATAATAAAAATACGCCTAAATCTTGAATATGAGCTGCTATGCATCCTGGGTTAGCTTATCATGACCTGAACTTCAGCCTCATTTGAAGCTCACATAGTTGATCCTAATCCTCAAATTCAGCTCATTTAGCTAAGTGAGCCTGAGTTGTATTAAGTTCAGTTTGCAAATGCTCAGCTTACAATTGCCATAAATCCAAATGATTTCTTTTCTGGCTTGATTATCCCATGAAAATCATTTTAATTGGCTGAATTTTTATTGAATAATGGAAGACTTTGATTTATGAATTGTTCAGCCTATTTCACCAGCTATATCTTTAGCATTTAAGATCAAGTTTGGTTCATGAACTATTAGGTTTTAAGATTCAGCCACGATGTAGCAAGTTTGTGTTTCATGAGCCAAGCTCACCACCTTAGCCTAGTCATTGTGTGGCAAGCTTAAGCTGAACTGGGCAAGCTCGGTTCAGCTGACTCTTTTGGAGTTGTCACTTCACCCCCAAAAAGTGAATTGATTCTCTCCCTCTGTCTCGGCTCCCAAGCATCACAGAGGGGGGCGGTGTAGAGGATATCACCCCCCTTGGGCCTGATATCCTCTGCAACACCCCCTCTGTGACGCACGAGGGCCAAGGCAGAGGGGGGAATCAATTCACTTTTAGAGTTGTCACTTCACCCCCAAAAAGTGAATCAATTCACTTAGGAGATCCCATAGACCACTCCCGAAAAGTAATTTGCACTTTTTGGGGGGCACTTATCACTTGTTGGCGCTGATGTGTCCATACCCTCATGCCGTTTTCACAGTACTCACAAGATTCGTTCTCACCTAATTTTTAGTACTGCGGACTTATATTACAAGCGTGTGTATCTAAAATTCAAAAGAAAAAAATAAAATAAAATTTTGAGGTAGAAGTATTAAACGAGAAACAACATTCAGCCTAAAGCGTGCTAAGTTTACCTTGAAGAACATATCCAACCTTGGCTGAATCTGCATAATGGGGTAAAGCAAGCCCAAGATGCTCCAAAATAAGCTTGCCACCACCCACCTTGGTTTGACCAAGTATGGGAAGCTCAGAAGTAGACCAGCTATAATAAGATCCGCCCTCTCCACTAAAAAGCGTCTGGGGAAACTTGGATGTGATCTCCATGGATAAATCTGCTCTCTTATTTCTCCTTTTAACCTTTGGGGGCATACAACAAGAAAAGGAAGCCGTTAGTTCTTACTTCTAAGATCTAACCTAATAATAGAAATAAAGGAAAGTGAGTGGGGCAAAGCCGAATGGCTTTTTTGATGGCTATATTAATATTCCCTTAACATTATTTTAAGTTTGCTGATGATTTTTAGAGAACAAGGGGGAACTCCGATTTATAGGCTGTTGGGCCTGTTTCAACCAGCTATACCTTTAGCCTTACGGAGCAGGTTTGATTCGCTATTGTACCTTTAGATTTCGACTTAAGCAGTAACCTTGATTGAGTTCACCGTGCTTACTTTAATCTTAACGATGATTGCTTGCTTGAGTTCAGAACCTCAGGCCTATAACAAGCCTAAGCTAAGCCTGAACCTAATCCTTCTGTGATAAGGCTGAGCTAATTTGTGCAAAGCTCGTTGGCACCCCTATGACTTAACCACAAAAGATAACAATAATGCTCAAGAAAAAAACTCTATGTAAGAGAAAGGCTCGTTGAAGAACATCTTTTATCCTTCATTCAAATAAGCCCCTAAAAATTTGTAAGATCTAAAATGATATTTGCTAATATGAAACCCAAAATAGTTTTGAATCATCACTACTTCAAATGCAGAGAAGTCTTATGTCAAAAAAGAAAACAGTGAGAAGTCCAGCCAATCTTAATAAGCATGCGGCATGTATGAAATAGGAGGGGTATTCACACAGGATCAGTTTACCAATTACCAATGTCAAGCATGATAATCCCATGCTGATTTGGGACTAGCAGGACTTCTCTCCACTACACTAGAAGATGATTCAAACTCAACCCAGAAGACCTTGCCTTGTGTATTATACAAACTACAGCCTAAATAAGACTCGTCTGCTGCCCAATTTGGAGCCATTGGATTCAAATAAACTTCACTCCTAGTAAGAAACCATGCACATGAGTGAATCCACTCTTATGCAAATCCAACAGTCCAGAATTGAGCCTAACACTCGAAAACTCTTAATCATAAAACAAACCACATATAAACCAACTCTTTACTTAAATTACTTGCAAAGAACAATTGCAAACAATACACAATGAGAAACGGAAGAGCAACCAGTGCAAAAGTTATAACTCTCTCTCTCACATGTGAAATAAGTATCCACGTGAAGGGACAGTAATTTCATCTCTCTCTCACATGTGAAATAAATAGCGACGTGAGAGGGACAATCATTTCATCCAATTTATTCTCGTCCCACTAGTTCCCTTTATTTTTTATTTTTTTATTTTTTCCTGCTTACTTGGAAAACTTGGCCGATTTATTTAACTTCACAGAATTTTTTATTAACTAACCCCAAAAACTCGGATGACATCAACATTCTGACAACCAGGTACCTCAACTGATTTTTCTGAATGACTCGAACGAGTTTTCCATGATTCGGTGTAAGACCCTTATAACTTTTTAACAAAGATAAAATTTAAAAAAAAAAAAAAAAAACAAAAAACAATGAAACAATGGATTGACAAGATTGTAGAGAGAGAGAGAGAAAGAGAGAGGGAGAGAGCTCCCCATTCTTTATTTTTTCTTTTTTTCCCTTCACTTTCAATCCTGTGAAAAAGACGAGTGTTGGAAAGTTGGAGTTGATGTGAAAAAATATTTTTTTAAAAATTAATTAATCAAAGAGGGAATTGAGTTTTGGAAATCAGAGGATAAAAGTTAAGGATGGTTTTGAAAATCGTGATGATGCGATAGACAAAAAAAAAAATTGGATATATATTTCAAATGTGGCAGAGGAATAGTAGGATGAAATTTAACCTGGGTCAGGTGGAATGAGGTGGGGTGGAAAGAAAGGTGACCTTAGAAACGAAAAAATCCCACGTTGATTAGATTAAGAATCATCTCCGGTCTGAATGGACAAGTACCACACCATTACCAATAAATGCATGACATGTGGTCTGATAAAGGGTATTTAAGTCAATATACATGGGTCAAAGGAGGGCATTAATGTAAATATATAATAAATAAATACTGTATATTTATTAATACACCTTTTGTCAGACATCATGTCACATTGTGAAAAGAGACTGGAGTGGTACATGTCCATTCAGACTGGAGATGATTTGAACTCCCTGAACTATTACCTCCTTACATGTTTCAAAGGATTCCGAAGAATTATTGTTTGTATTGACACAGACTTCTAAAAGCATGCCATTGATTGACACATGATTTTTCTTAATTTAATGTATTGTTTTCACCAACTACTTTGTCAACCACTAAAAATTAGGTGAGAACGAATCTTATGAGAATTGTGAAAATGGCATTGGTATAGACACATCAGCATCAAAAATGGATAAGTACCTCCCAAAAAGTGCAAATCACTTTTTGGTACTGATGCGACAGCCCATTTGGTGCTGTTTTCATGGTTCTCACCAGATTCGTTCTCACATAATCCAAGCCCTTGTCAATTGGACACTTTTTTTACGCTGTGGATTTGTCTGCTCCCTTACTAAGGCTGTTGGGTGTCAGGGAGCAGACACATCAGTGCTTAAAAGTGAAAAGCAGCTTCCAAAAAAGTGTAAATCACTTTTTGGTGTTGATGTGTCTACCCCTTGATGCTCAGAGGACCTAAGGTATCTAAGGTGTTAGTAAGGGAGCGGACAAACTCCACACGGCTTTTTTGAAAAGTCTTACCACCCAAGACAGCGTGTCAGTTAATAATTCACCATAGACACTACAAAGGCATTTTCATCACAGAAAATTTGTTGGGATTTCATAATTGTGTAGCACTGGAAGGTGCAAATTTACTATGACTCAAAACGGCACACCTAAGATCACCTTAGGTCCGTTGAGCATCAGGGAGTCGGCGTATCAGAGCTGAAAAGTGGGGGTTGTTTTTCAGTTTTCAGTACCGATGAGGCCTAAGGCGTTTGGAGGGGAATCCAGGGCAGATCCAAAACGGTGTCGTACACCACAGACTGATGTGTGATATGATGTATTCTCTGAATTTAGTGCCATTATTTTTTATAAACTACTTTTTGAATGAACATCCTTTTATCACTTTTAACCCTATTCATATGTCATCCGCGGTGTGGTCACAGAAATTTTGTTCCTTGAACCGGAATTCTTAACAGAAATTACCTCATTTCAATTTAGTAAAGATTTTGGCTTCCAGACTGGAGGAGAGATCATAGAGAAGTTCGCGAGACTGTCTTTGGAATGTGTTCTTCTGATTTTGAGATTGTTATTTCAAAATCAGATCATGATATAACAATCTTGAGATCAACTTGTTAGATTACACTATCTTTTGGGTAATTGCGAATGAGAGAAGGAAATAAGGAGTACGGTATCTTATTTTTGTGTGTTATGACATCAATCTGCCCTCATATTTCAAGATGTCTATATTAGTTATTTAAAGCACACTACTCATGATAACGATCTGTGAATGGGTTGTAATCTTGGATCATGTTTTCTAATATGATTTCAGATCAGGCCAAAATACAATCGATCTAAGGATGCAGTCAGATTTCATATCAAATAGACTGAAGATGATCCTAGATCATGATATAAAGTTACATAGCAATCTAAAGTTGCATGCCAAAGGCTGTTTGTCGATTGATTGACCTACAATATGAAGAGGATTGTATCTGCTTCCCCCCTTGTACACTAACCTTCACCGGGGTTCAAGGGGGCGAACACATCAGGGCCAAAAGTGATTTACATTTTACGGTGGCGGGAGGGAGGGGGAGCGTGTAAATCAGTTCTGGCGTTGATGTGCGCACCCCTTTGACCCCCAGCGAAGGTTAATGTACAAAGGGGCAAGCAGACACAATCCTCTGCGTATTGTAGGTCAATCATTCGACAAACATCCTTTGATTGCAATAACAAAATTCTTCATTAACCCAACAAATATTTTGTGAATGAAAAGTGTTTGTAGTGTGTATGCTGAATTATAAGATGACAAGTGTTGTATTGGGGGTAAATATGTCCAAAAAAGTGTTCATTTGAAAAAGTAGTGGTGAAAAAGAAATGCCAAATTCAAAAACACATCATGTGTCAATGAAGTACATGCCTATAGAGGTATGCGTCAACACAAACAATCATTCTCCAATAATTTATCTTGATACTTTTTATTTATATATATATATATATATATATATATATATATATATATATATCTATCCCTCAGTGAACCAAGCTTCACGAAGCTTGACTTAGGCTCGTTTAGAAAACGAGCTTGAATATCAGCTCATTGCCACCCCTAAAATAAATGTTCTGTCAAGGATTTGGTGTCCAGGACACCAGGGGACATCACATGAAATAAAATGGGTGGGTTATGCATTTTATTCCACACGACATCCTTTGGTGTCCAAGACATTATCCTGGACACCAAATCCGAGATAGAACATTTATTTCCAAAATAGAGTGTTCCCAGTCTCGTCATATAGATGTGTGTGTGTGTGTGTGTGAGAGAGAGAGAGAGAGAGAGATAAAAAAGGTGACACATTTAAAATAATAATAAAAATCAAAGAAAAAAGATGGGAACATCCAGCTTGACACACCCTTTTTCTTATATATATATATATATATATAGATACATTCATTTTTTAAATGTAAGCAAATCTGTTTTTCTCTCTTTATGTTATCCTTTTTTAATCTCATTTATTTTTTCTCATTTTTTATCACTCACACCACCCTCTCAACGGCTCATATAAGATAAATTTCTAATTAAGTAATTCCACACTTTATTTTCTAATTTAAAGTAATTTCTTTTTATTTTTCAAATTTTATCTTCACCTGAATATCTCCACCCTAATTTTCTTTCATAAATTCTCTCCCACACCTAATTAAATCATTATATATATATATATATATATATATATATATATATATATATATATATCAGT
>JAOXJP010008169.1:0-17955 GCA_025762735.1 Platanus orientalis | reverse complement strand
ATTACAAGTATGTCCTCAAATACCAAAGTACTAGTATACCCTTACAAGTATTGTACCCCTGTATACATCAACACTCTTATTCAACCACGTGATGCATGTTGCATCATATGCCCTTACTTGAGGAGACACCATCTACAGTTTTGCACAACTCTGATTCAAACCACTATTCTCCTTCATCTAATCTCCCCGCAACACAACCAAATTGCCATTCACACGAGACTATCAAGGATAAATCAAGTCAGAAAGGATTAAAGTCAAAGATAAATGCTGATTGTGAGGGTGTTGATGCTGTGATTTGGGCCTGAAAGGTGTGATGAAAATGGTAATATGGTACTATTATCTGAGTACCTCAACTTGAATGAGAATGAAATAAAAGGAAAACTAAAGAGAGACAAGAAAGGAAAAAAAGAATTGAGGAACCTACTGTGGGACATGAAAGATGGGATGGAGCTGTCTGGGCATGCTGTTAAAAAGAGATTGGGAGGGGGTTCTTTTGCACAAGGTAAATGATGAAAGTGCTATCATGGAATGTCAGAGAGTGGGTGAAATAAGAAAACCTAAAGAGAGGCAGGAAGAAAAAAAGAATTGAGGAACCTACTGTTGGACATGAAAGATGGGATGGAGCTGTCAGGGCATGCTGTTAAAAAGAGATTGGGAAGGGGTTCTTTTGCACAAGGTACATGATGAAAATGCTATAATGGACTGTCAGAGAGTGGGTGAAATAAGTAAGTGTAGATTGGCGAAGACGTGCATTGCGAAAAGTAAACCAGATGTGGTGATACTTCAAGAAACAAAAAAGGAATTCATGAATCATTAATTGATTAAGAGTATTGTTGATCCAGATATTTGTAAATGGTGTGTCTTGCCATTAGTTGGTGCTGTGGAAGGATTACTGATTGCGTGGAACCCACTAGTCCTGTCGAAGATCGATGAAACTATGGGGAACTTCTCGACTACAGTAAAACTTAAGAGTTATTGAGCTTGGTTTGAGTGAAATCTGGCAGGAGTATATGGTCGTTCCTTTGGATTGCATATGCTGGAGTTTTTGAAAGAACTAGCTGATATAAGGATGTGATAGTTTGGGCCATGGGTGGCGAGAGGAGATTTCAATGTAATTTGCTTTTCCCATGAAAAAAATTGGGGAAGTAAAATCACAAGGAACATGCAAAATTTTGATTCTTTTGTCTAGAGCTGTGATCGAACAGATAGCTTATTGATTAATGCAAAGTTCAAGTGGACAAATGGATGGGAGAATCTGGTTTTATGTAGGCTGGACAGATTTTTTTGTTTCTACAGATTGGGAGGATCAATTTCCACATTTTTTTCCAGGAAGCAATCCCTAACCTAACATCGAATCACTAGCCTATTGGGTTGAATACAACGAGGTTGAGTTTTGGGTCAGCACCTTTTCGTTTTGAAAATATGTGGACACTTCATCCCTCATTCAAAGACTTGGTTGATGATTGGTGGAAGAAATGTGAGGTGCATGGTTGGGAGGGATTCAAGTAATTTGAAAAATTGCAGTGCATTATAAGGAGATTGATTGAGTGGAATAAATCAACTTTTCGGAAGTTGAATGTGAATAAAATATTATTTGGGAGGAAATTCAGTCCTTGGTTAGGAAAAGTGTGTAGGGGGTTGGGCTATCTAATAAGAAGACAAAAAAAGGATCTCTCCTCGCTGAATTGGAAATTATCCTAGAGAAGAAAGTTATTGGTGTAAAAATCCAGTTCAAATGGCTCAAGGAAGGGGATGGGAATTCAAAATTCTTCCACAAAGTTGCAGAAGGGAGTAAACGAAAAAATTTGATTACTAGATTATAAATTTGAGGTTAAGAAGTAGCGGATTTTGAGCGGATAACGGATGGAGCAGCATAGTATTTCACTAAAATATATAGGAGAGATGGGAGGGGTTGACCACTAATTGTAAATTTGCCAATGTCCTAATTATCTGAAGAGAAGGCAGTGAAACTTGAATCTATGTTCTTTAAAGAGGAGGTTAGGGGGGCAATGTTTGGAATGGAGTAGGATTAAATCTCCAAGCCCAGATGTAATCTCTATGCTATTTTATCAAGTATGCTGAAATACAATTAAAGTTGTTTTGTTGAAGATGTTCCAAGAATTTTATGAAAATGGGGTCATAAATAAAGGGACAAATGCAACTTTTATTGTCCTAATCCTGAAAAAGGAAGGAGGAAGGGAACTCTTAGATTTTTGACCTATCAGCCTAGTGGGCATCTATACGATCATCTCAAAAGTCCTATCCAACCACTACGGGGGGTTATGGAGGACATTATTTTAAACACTCAAGTAGCGTTATCAAGGGAAGACAAATCATGGATGGTATCCTAATAGCAAATGAGTGTGTTGAGGAAGAAAGAAATCTTTCATACTAGGGTTGGTATGCAAGGTAGACTTGGAAAATGCATATGATTGAATTTCCTTGAATGGGTGTTAAGGAGGAAAGGGTTAAAGCCAAAATGGATTTCTTGGATTATGGGATGTATTAGGCAGCCTTTCTTTTCTATTTTACTTAATAGAACTTTCAAAAGGTTTTTTTTGTTTCATCTAAAGGGGTGCGGCAAGGTGACCTGTTATCGCCATTCTTGTTCATTATTGTGGCAGATATCCTCAACTTACTACAAGAGAAAATTTTGAAGGCTTGATTGTGGGCTTTAGCATGGGGGCAAACAAATAATCGATATCTCATTTATAATTTGTGGATGACACCATCTTGTTTCTGGAGGCTGACGAGGGGTGCATGGAATTATAGTACATACATCTTGAAGGCTTTTGAGGCTATATTCAATCTCAAAGTTAATTTGGAAAAATCAAGTCTTATGGCATTGGGGTGGAGTTTTCATAGATGGATGTTTATACTAGTATCATAGGGCACAAGGTGCAGAGATGGCAACTAAATTATCTTGGCTTGCCTCTGGGTGGCACTCCTAGGAGTGAATCTTTTTGGGACCTGTAGTTAAGAAGGTTTCCATAAAAGTTGGTTTGTTGGAAAAAATCTTACATTTCTTTGGGGGCAAGATTATTCTAATCAAGGCAGCACTTATAAATATTTAAGTCTACTAGTCTATATGTCATTGTTTAGAATGCCTAGGAAGGTTGTAAAGAAAATTGAATGCAGGCAAAGAAATTTTCTATGGGATGGTAGAGTGTAGAGGTGATAAAAAAGACTACCTTTGTAAAGTGGAAGGATGTTGGAAAGCCAAAAGGGGCTGGGGGCTTAGGAGTTTATAGATTCAAGAAAAGAAACACGACACTATTAAAACACAACACTATTGGGGAAATGGTTATGAAGATTCGCTTCAGAAAGTGGTAGTCTATGGTAATCTATGATTTGCAGTAGGTATGGATTAAACCCAAATGGATGGGACTGTAACTTGTGTGCCAATATCCCATCTGCCTCTCCTTGGGAAAAAAATCATTCAAATAGCTCCCATGTTCTTCCCTCATACCTTTTTTGCTGTGGGAAATGGGTGCAGGATTCAATTTTGGGAAGATTGGTGGGTTGATATCCCAACTCAGATTCTTTTCCAAGATTGTATCGTATCCCCACACAATAAGTGTCATGATATCTAATATTTTATCTCGTTCTCAACCTGGCATCTTTTGGAACCTAACTTTTTCTAGAGACTTGCATGAGTGAGTAGTAGACCTTTTAGCCAATCTTCTATTCTCACTTTGGGAGGTCTACATTGTTGAGTTTGAACAAGATAAACAAATTTGGCCTCTTGAACCTTCTGGAAAATTTACTTCCAAATCTTTTCTCTCATCCCTGATCCAATCTCCTACATCCTCCTATCCCTTCCCATATCAAAAGATTTGGAACTCTTTGGCATCCCCCTAGAGTCAAGGTGTTCACTTGGGTTATAGCTCTCAATCGGATTAACACTATGGACATGTTGCAAAAGAGGAGACCTCATAAATCTCTCTCTCCTCATATTTGCAGAGTTTGAGAATCACATAATGATACATTGTGGGTATTCAAGTGCCATATGGAATTTCTTTTTATCAAGGCTTCAATCTCATGGGTGATTCTAGATGGGCTTATGGACCTTGTTAGCCACTAGAGGGGCGGCCAAAGGGGTAATTTGTTTTGTGGGGCTCCATAAAATGGGATTTTATGGTGCATTTGGAAAGAAAGAATTAGGAGAATATTGGAAGATCAAAGCCACGATTGGTGGGAGGTGGCTGTTTCAGTCTTGCTTGATGTTGTAAATTGGATATGGGTTTCAGCGAATTTCAACGGGATATCCATATCGGATATTTTGCGGGATTGGCTAGAGTCATCTCCATAAGCAAGGGAATGATTTGGAACCCCACATTTATGTGGAATCTTGAAACCAAATTTTGATGGGGCTTCCTTTGGAAACCTAGGTCCAACAGTTTTTGGATGCGTACTTAGAGATTCAAGCAGCAATGTGGTTTCTTGTCACCAGTGGCCCATAGGGAGTTTTAGATTCTTTCAAGGTGGAGGCAATTTCCCTTTTAATTGGGTTGCACGAGTTAAAAGGTATGGGGGTAGGTGGGTGTCTAGTGGAAGGGGACTCATCTGTTGTGGTAAGTTGGGGGGTTGGGAAAGAGTTGCGGTCCATGGCAGCTCACTCATTTCATCCAAGAAATTAGGGAGCTGGCTTCAGAAATGAATATACATTTAGCCCAGATCCCTATACTCCAAAATGAAGTGGAGGACAGAATTGCCAAATGCGGGGTTGAGCAACCTTCCTTGTATAAAGGTAGCATGTTTGTGATCATGTTTATGTATTATGTTTCTTCTCATGTTCTCCATTTATTATATTCATTGCATTAAATAATAGCTTTTGAGCAAGCTGGTATGCAATTTGTGTTCTGGTAGATAAAAAGGAAAGAGAAGATAAATTAGAAGAAGACAGTGAAACAGGATGATGCAGAGGAAAATAAATGAAGAGAAAGGCAACATATGTGTGTATGTGACAGAGGTGTGGGAAGTGGGAACCCTTGAAGTTATAATGTTTCATAGTGACACTATAATATATGGCTAAAGCTCTTTGGTGATAATCCCATTTCTGCCGGACACAATAAGCAAAAGACTCCAAGTTTTATCTGCTCGACTGATTTGGGAAATGTTTGTGTGAGTTTTTGTATGAATTAGTTTAAATTCATTGTGAGGTTCTATATGTTTGATGTAATGCCTAAAGGTTATTTACCAATAGATAGACTTCATTCAACTATTATCTTCTGTGCAGGCCAACTTGCCAAAAGAAATTGCTGATTACTTGAATAAAATGGGTGCTCGAATACCAAACATAAAGCCTGGGAAGGCCACAATAGAGCATTTAACAAAGATTCAGGCATCAACACGCTTTTGGGGTATATTTTCTTCAAATTGCAGGCTTTCTCATTGTGATGTTATACACATTAACAACTCTTCTGGAGAATGATGCAGGAGGTCTATTGTTAAGTATTTTGGCCACTACATCAACCTTGCTTGATCATTATTTACGCCGTATCAATGAGGGATTTGCGATAGGTTTCACATCAGTCCTAATCATTGTAAGTTCATTTACTAACTTCAGGGGTTAGAATTACATATGCACTCATTTCAAGAAAAAATTTAAATCCCCATTTTGAATGCATTAGTTTTAACTTTTTCTGCCAATCAGAAGTACTTTGTTGAGTTTTGCACTCCTTTGTCCTTAGTCATCATGTTCTTATTATGATTTTAAACTATATATTTTGTGGTTATGGTTATCTTCATCTCTGGATTATTCTATGCATGAGAAGTTTTATGAGAGAACTTCAAATATCCCTAAGACTTCTAATGGTTTAGTTATTTTGATGATGCCTTATTGTGGAGGTTTGATACTGAGGACAGTTGCAATTCTTATTACACCACCACGGAAAGCAGTTTCTCTTCATTTAGACTTTGGAATATTTTTTCTAGTATTGCACTTTATTCTTCTTGGTTCTTTGAGGTTTGAACTCGTCCATGTAGTTACAGTTTCTATATCTCTGGCTGACCTATGAACAACTTGATAGTTGAAAATGTGGCTTGTAGAGTTTTTTTTTCTTTTTCTTTTTCTTTTTTGTGTTGCTGTTGTTTCCCCTGTTGATCAATATCATCCCTTCTTGGTTTATATGGTTCAATTTTCTTTTAAGTTGTTATGTACATATAATCCATCTTATATACATTTGGGTGTAGGTATAACACCTTCAAGTGTTTGGATAGTGTAGTAGTGGCATTAATCTCAATGTGGAATCAGTATCAATTATTTAAAAATTATTATACTTCCTGGGTTATTGCTATGGATATCATTACTGTCAACTTCCTCAGATTTATCCTTCAAAGAGCCTGCTTTGATGAAGCAAATGCTTTGACGAAGCAAAGGGGCTTAAGGAGTTCTTAATGAATTCCTCTTCTTCCTTTTTTCTTTTTTCTTGTGTCTCACTAGGGGCTGAGAAAAGAGGACTCAATACCAGGACTTGTTGCACGGAATGCAGCAGGGGTCCCTACTCACCTAGTGGTGATTGGTTGGAGACCTCTTTGGGGAAGCACAACATATGAGTTCTGGCAGCTCCTGACATTGGTGACTTAGGGGGTTGCAACATCTCTTAGGGGTACTACCAACTCACTTAGCAGTGGGGGATTTCTTTTAATAAATATCACCATTAAAAATTTAGGGGGTTGCAACATCTCTGGAAATTTAGTGATATTCTTATATTCAGTCTATAATGGCTTATTGTTAAATTGTTTTGTTGATAATCGCAAGAAATTCCGACTTGATTTTAACTTGTTCAGGTAGGTTCAATTATCGAACTGAGAAGATCCTATCAAGCATATAATGTGATGCCAACCTTGAGCAAAGCTCTAAAGAGATACGGTGTCTAGGATCCAATAGGCCTGCTCTTACCATTAAGGTAATAATTACATTACCCTTAAACATCAAGAAACATTGCACAACATTGGCTGCTAATATTAGGTACTCATTTGTGCAGCACCCCACGCATTCTTCCATTTGTCACTGTTGATCGATAGTGGTTGCTATTGACGAATCAACATGACAGAAGAGCTCTGGTGACTGTGATGATCAAAATCTCATTTCCATTTGAAGACTTGAGATTACAAGGAGCAGCTACTGAAGCAACGTATTGATGCATTGCATATCCTCCGATGCATTGCATATCTTCCGGTGTTGCTGTCCATTTCAATGCAAGATCTAGTTCTAAAATCCTCAATTTAGACCTAGCTTCTGTAATTATTTATGGGAGAATTTTTTCTCTTTTCCCTATATTATACCTGTAATTTCAAATTTTCCCGTTATATCTTTTTGGCTTCTTACCAAGAAATTGAAGTTTCATTTCAAAACTCCCCACAAAAGTACTGTCACCTTATCAATCTCTTCACGAGGGACAGAATCCTTTATTAAAAACATTGCATCAAAGCATTCTCGTCCCTAGGGGGTACCCAATTGTTAATCTTCTATCAATGGGTGAGCTGATATTGCTCATATCTTGAAGAGGTGACCTGACAATGGTAACAGGGCTGTCAATCAGACCGGGCTAGGCCAGGCTGAGGTTAGCCCAAGCCTGAACTTGTCCAGAGGTAGTCAGCCTGAACTCAGCCCTTTTTAAAATCATGGGTTTGGCCGAGTTTGCCTTAATATCCTTTTTAAATTTAGGCTGATAATGGGTCTATAATTATCCCTAAATACCAAAACTGTCCCATATTTGTTGGGCTAAGCCATACTAATTTTGGTTCATGTCGGATCAAGTTATATTTTATACCAATTTCAGGCTGGGCTGGGCTGGATTGGGCTATATTCGATTACTATTTTGGGCTGAAAGTGAGTCTGCTTGAACTCGGCTTGAAAACTCGGTCTTGAAAGCTATGCTCAAACTCAGCCCAGCCCGAAATTAGTTTGGTCCAGCCTGTCTATTTTTTGGACCTGGGCTTTGGACCGGTCGGCCCAATTGACACCCTTAGGTATCATCGTAAAATCCCAAACTTAATATGAACTACCTAATGCTATTCATTCTTTTCAATCGTTAGAAATCATGATTCAAACTAAAATAAGAAAATAGAAAGCTATGGATCACATGGGTCATGATGATCTGATTAAATTAAATTTTTTTTCATAAAAAGTTCTCTTAGGAAGGGCCCTCTTTGCATGTGAGCCATGCCCGCCGATTGCAAGACAAGGACTACTACATTTTAGTACTCGAGTAGAACATTGGATATAAAGGCCAACATCTAAAACGGTTCTTACATATCCCCATCTAAATTAAACACAACTGGTTAACCGATGAACATAATTACGAGGTCTCACAATTATCATGAGCATAATCAAGAGATCTCATAATTGTCATAAACATAATCAAGAGATGTCATGAAACCATCTAGTAGAGCTCTAGAAATGCAACTTCATATTCATAGTGAGGTGCATTTGTAATTACATATGTATTAACTTAGATTTTGTAATAGGGGACACCTAGGTTTCTTATACATTTTAGATGCGAGTTGAATTCATTTTTCTTGCTTTCTCTTATTATTATTACTTGTCCTGAACCCGTGCCAATTCACACGGGCCATTTGGATTGTTTTCTATTTTTTCATCCATTTTTAACTATAAAACGTAAACTTATTTTAAACTATAAACGAAAAGAAAAAATTTAAATAAATGAATCTTGTAGAAGATGGTTTGAATAGAGAAACTAGAGATTACATTAAAGTATGTAACTGTAGATTCAAAATATCTATTAAATGACTGGAAAATAAATGTTTTACAAATAGTTGTTTATTCTTAATAATGAAATTAAAAATATAATTTATCATTATGATCTAATATATGGGGCACTTTTAAATTGAAATATATATATATATATATATATACACACACACAAGCTGCATTTCTCCAATGGATGACATAATTAGGGTTATGCTTGTCTAAAATACAACTTTAAGGTATTTATCTAAAAAAAATGCAACTTTATGGCAAAGTGTGTGAGAAAATATATTTAAAAAATTGACTGAAATACTTTTAGTACGTTAACTCCTTTATTTTCTCATTGGTTTGCTCTGACCACTACTTATACTGATATCTTTCTACATAGATATAAGAAAACCTATGTTGGCGCAATATTTGTCATCCTCAATGAATCCAATGTCTATATATGTAAGTGCTATAGGAATAGAGCACAAGGAAGGCTGATTCACATCGCAATAAAAAAGAAATCAAACAAAAATTACGACCACACCATTAGAACCCAACAGATGTTCAATTGCTTTGAGATTTAATTAAAATTACAAGAAGCACGACTGTTCTAAGATCAAATTCCTATACCACAAAAAGCGAAACTTGAAAGAAAAAAACAATCCGGGCTCAAAATTTTTTGGAAACTTTAGGCCTGAATCCGGCCCTAGTTTTTATAGGCCCTCGAGCTATCCTAGAGCTCGTTCAAGCTTAGTTTTTATTTATTTATTTATTATTATTTTTTGCTTTTTTTTTTTCGAAGCATTATATTCCCAATTCTCCATCACTAATACGTGATGATTTTTTTTTGAATTTGGTGCCTCTTTTAAATAGGGAATTAATGTTCTTAAACCATTTTATTTTCGGTTTCAACCTCGTACACCCCATTTTTATGGATTCCGTTTTCATTTAGAAAACTATTTGTTACAATTTTAACCCTTTGCCCCCAGCCTTTGGGTGTAGGACATACAAAATCTTCGACAGAACATTTGTTCCACATATATATATAAGTTTGCGCCTTAAGGTGGGTTGAGGTAAGCTCAAGCCTGACCCAAACAAAGGTTCGGGTTTTTATCTTGGACCTAGGCTCTTATTAGGTCTAGCTTGAGTTGGGTTCTTTCAAGCTAATTTTTTAGCCTGGTCGGGTTTGAGATGGCCCAAGCCCATGCACACACCTAGAGATGAAGGACTTGTACCGTGTAGATAAAATAAGAAAAAGAGGAAATAGAAGAAAAAAAAAAAGGAAAGTTTTTAAGAGAGGTGGAATTATGGAAATAATTTTAGGAAGAGATGGTGTATGAGAGGAAGTTTAAGAAATTTTAGGGGAAGAGAATACAGAGTAGGAGTGATTTTGGGAAGAGGTAATGTAAGAGAGTGCTTACAAAAAAAAATCAAAATCTTAGATGCGGAAATATTGAATGATCGCAATGCTTCTATGTTCAGGCATAACAATCATGAAACCCAAATGGTTTTCGATAAATTCTTAAAAAAATAAAAAATAAAATAATAATTAGCTCAAAACTCCAAACTCCATGTTTCTAACTTCCTAAACAGAGCTTGTAAGAAGTAGAAAATTGGATTTACATACCAAACTGATCCCATTAGCAAAGAACAATATGAGGTATGGATTATCCGGATTCTTATGCTTTGCAGCCCTATAAGCTTCTGGGGCATAATTCCATACATGACAGACACATAAACGCTAGCCTTCTCCCATACACTAACGTGCAAGCCTCTACTAATATCACCACCACAATTGGCCTCGACTACACATCCTCCTTGAGTTTGAGGAGTTGGTCTTTCCCTTTCATTTTTGCTTTGCCGTTCATTTGGTATGAGATGATGAATTCTACAATTCTATAATGCGAAGATGAGAAGAAAGTGGATGCTAAGTTGAATGCATAGAACAAAAGCCTGTTTCAGTGTTTCCCTATCTATTAATCTAAGGAATTATAGATAATTTTAACACCAAAATCAGGATTTGAAAAAAAAAAAAATGTAAAACCAAGCAAATAAACATGCAGTGATAATTTGCAAATATTATCAAATCAAAATAACTAAAATGAATGTTAAGATTGAATAAAAATAAATAGAAGAGCACTCTCTGATATAATAAATGCTCTGATTTGGAAACGGTAGGGATTTGGTGCGCACATACAGTCCACCCACACACTATGAATGGGAGGTTCCTACTCTGCAATGTTAGCCATGGAAAACTGTCCTTCCCTTGATATCAATCACCAGCCCCAATCTAGCGCCCTTTTTACCTTTAATAAGCAGGAACAACACTCAAATAAATCTACCTAAAATTACCACTGTACATGCTTCAAATGAAATGGTTTGTAAAATACTGAATGATAGCAATGCTTCTATGTTTAGGCATAACAATCGTGAAACCCAAATGGTATTCGATTAATTCTTTAATATAAAAGAAAAAAAATAGCTCAACACTCAAAACTCCATGTTTCTAATTTTCTTAACAAAATTTGTAAGAAGTAGAAAATTGGATTAACATACCAAATTGATCCCATTATCTGCCGACTTCTTATGCTTTGCAGCCCTCTTATAAGCTTTTGGGGCATAATTCCATAGCAATTTTTTTTAAAATAAAATAAAACAAAGCAAATAAACATTTACAGATAATATGCAAAAATTATCAAATCAAAATAACTAAAATAAATGTTAGGATTCAATAAAAAAATAGAAGAAGACACTTTGATATAATAAATATTGTGCCTAGCAATTGACTTGTACGAATTCGCACGGTAATGTAGTTATGATTGGTTTGTTTAAAAAATATAACTTTAGTGAGCGATTTTAAGCAAATCAAATATTTTTAAAGATAAAAAATGAAATAAAATGTATAGGAAGTATAAGATTTAAGTGTTACTTTAGGGATTGAAATATTTAAATTTAAATTTGAACCTACAACCATAAACAATTTCTAAAAAAATAAAAATAAAAATTCACATTGATAAAAAAAAATTACGAAAACTTGTCTCAAAACTAAATAAAGCACATAAAGAATAGGTCTTGCATTTTGTTTAAGAAAATACAAAAATGTAAAAATGTGTGAAACCATCTATTTCAATTAATCATCTTAAACCTTAATTAATTATATAACATATTAAAAATTTACAAATGTAGAATAACATATTTCAATCAACACCAAACTCTTTATTAAATAAAAAATATATAAATCCACATCTAATTCGTAAATTTATATTAAAAATCAAAATACCTCCATATGTCATTTCTATTTAAAATAAAATGCTCCATAGGCCACTTTGATAAAATAAAATAAAAAAAATACTGAAACTTATCTCAAAACCAACAAAATACATAAAGAATTAGTCATACAATTTGATTACGAAAATACAAAAACAAAAAACAAAAAGTGTGTAATCATCTATTTCTAATTATTCAAGGTAATCCACAATTAGATATATAACCATTTATGTTTGCAATGTCAAATGATGTCTTCCAATAAAAAAAAATCTCAAAAGCAAATTTCTTATTTTCACGTCTTGAAGAACAAATAAGAAAATACTAACCACACTGCAAAACAACTATACTAATGAAATATTCTTATCTATTTGAATAATTTCACTCTTTTATGTCATTGTATCAACGAAGTGTCATCATCTATTTTGAATGAGTTCATTTTTTCTGCCATTGAAGGCATATTTTTAAAGACTTAACTTTCTTCATCCTAGAATACCCATCACTTTTAACATTTTTAGACCATTTCGAAAGCTGTAGTAAGACACATCAAAAAAGTTTATGATAATTTTTCAAATAATGTGAATAAAGATCAAAATATATGAGTTTCCGTATTGAAATCAATAGGTTGAGAGCCTCCAAAGTAGGATCCTTTTTAGAATAAGAAAGCTTGGTAAATGGGTCATCCAATAAAGATGAAATCATTAGGAACAAAACAATTCCACCTGAACAAATAAAAAAATATTTATAAAAAAAAACCTAACCCTACAAGATTAGCCATTCATCAAACAAAAAGATGAAAGAAATGATGAATTCTTCATGCTTAATGTCTATTTGGTGCGGATAAATCACAAGTATCCAACAAAATTGCAAACATGTCAATAACATTTGTTTAGTTGTAAATCATTTGGAAAAAAAATATTAAAAGGGATTAGAGAGAGATTTTAGAGGAGAATGAAGAATTTGAAGGAGAGGGAGAAGGAGAAGGAGAGAGAATGGAGGAAAATGATGAAAACTTAATTAAAAGACAATTTAAAGATATAAAATAAATAAGGGAGATATTTTAGAGACAGGGAGAGGGGATGTAGAGAGTTTTTATTAATTTAAGAAAATTAAAAATAAAAAAGAAAAGTGAGAATTGGTGGGAGAGGCTTTTGAGGAAAGAGACTGTAGAGGATAATTAGTTGTTATTGTCTCTTGAGTTTCCACTATTAATAGGAAACTTAATCAAGAGATAATTTAAAGTTAGAAAATAAATAAGAGTGATATTTTAGGGATAGAGAAAGGGAATGTAAAGAGTTTTTATTATCAAAAAAATTAAGAGGTGAGAGAATTGGTGAAAAACGTTTTGGATGAGTGATTGAAGAGATTAATTAATGGTTATTTTCTCTTGATTTTTTAGTTTTAATAGTAAACTTAATCAAGAGACAAATTAAGTGAATGAGAGAATTTAAATGATAAATTGTATTTTATAATATGCAACAACAAAATCTTTTAAGAGAAATAAATAGGAAAAGAAAATTAAGAGAGAATACACATGTGGGAGAAGCATGTGTAGGAGAGCAAATAGGGCTACACATGTGTGAGAGAAGCATGAGAAGGAAGGCAAGGAGGGCCTCCACATCAGCATGAATTGCTTTAATTTATATCTGTAATTATAAGAAGCTAATATTCCAAATAAGCGAATATTTTAAATGATAAACAACATCAACATTGTATTTAATGATATGTAACAAAAAAATTTAAGAAAAAGAAATAAGAAAAAATGATAAAAATATTTAAAGAAATCTTTTAATTAGGAATTAAATGGGAGAGATAATACACATGTGTGGGAGACGCACGTGTAGGAAGCGAGGACCCACACATGTGTGGGAGAAGCATGTGTAGAGAAGTAATGGGGCTGTCCACATCAACATCCTTTGCTTTAGTGTGTATATATATATATATATATATATATATATATAGAATTTTTTACAATGTTTGCTGGATATTCTTTCATGAAACAAATGTCAACTTACACATGAGTTTTATTGTAATTATTATTTAATTTAAAAGGGACAAGGCCTTGGATTTTGTGAGACCCTTAATGAATGAACAAGGTTTGCCCGACATCCAGGGCATACACATCAGTGCCGAAAAAGTGATTTATACTTTTTCAAGGGGGAGACATCCTCTGCAACGTCTCGTGATGAGCCACAGGTGAGCCGAGACACAAAAGGGGGTAGGGCCTTGCAAAAAGTGTACGGGTCCCACCCCCTTTATGTCTCGGCTCACATGTGGCTCACCAGGAGACGTTGCAGAGGATACGAGTCCTTTTGGAGGGTACTTACCAAAAAGTAATGACCTACCAGTTTACTAACAAAACTTCCTTTTTGTTGGTAGGTCGTTACTAAATTCATAGACCTTCAACCATGGCTTAGCGTCAATTCATTTTCCCAGTTAAAGCAATTCAAGGAATTCTCTGAACTAGTTTCAGATACCGAATTTCTCTCCATGTCTCTTCTCCCTCTTTCCAACTTACCTTGAATTTCAACTTGGAAGTTTAGCTTATTCTTTCCTCTGCTTCTTCAAAAGATGGCTTTCTTGCCAGGATGTCGAGTCCATTAATCATGATTTTTTGCACTGTAAAACAGCTTTTACAGTATGGAGCTTTTTTTTTTGTTGAGAAAGTTCTAGGCAGTGTAAGTAATAGCGGGTTCTACCCATTACATGATCATGGAATGGAGTCAAAGTATGGGTGGTGGGGGAGGTCTTTTTGAAACAGGCAATCTGGTTTGGAAGTGTATTCCCTTCTATGATGTGTTGGGGTGTATGGTTGGAGCAAAATAGAAGCATATTTCAAGGGGCGAGCTTGGAGATTTCTAAGCTAGACTCTAGTCGTTGTTGTATGACTGCTTAGCTCATCTATCTTTATTATTCAAGGGATGCCATACCAAGATTGGGTGTTTGATTGGGATGTACATGTTTTTTTCGGAAGCTTTCTCCCTTTTTTTTTTTTTTTTTTGGGGGGGGGGGGGTTTGGATCTCTCATGCCTTTCTCATTTTTTTTTTTTAAATTTCAATTCATCTTTATCGATCAAAATAAAAATAAAAAGCTGGCTCCTTTAACAGCCTTCTTGTCCACTCCCTTCAGAGACTTCGATGGTCTTCCTTATGGGGGTATTCATAGTAACGACCTACCAGTTTACCAACAAAATTGTAGCTTCACAAATAGAAATTTATGATACAAAGGGTTTAAAAAGGGTCTAGCCCAATGCTTTCCTTCAGTCTTAGGGCTTTTGTAGTATTGGTTACGTTTCGTAACACACCCTTCATCTCGATATTGGATAAACCATGAAACTGTTGGATATTTTTAAAGTTTATTGAAACTTTTAAAATAATTTTTTGACAAAAAATACCTTTTAATTTTTGGTTTTATTACAGAAGTGTTCAAAATAGTTTTTAAGTCAAACTTTTACAATTTTGTCTTTTTCATAAACCAATTTGAAATAAGTTTGATCGATCTAAGGTGTTTCGATTGATCAAATATAATGTATAATTTGGAACGTAGGCACATTCAATCCATCGAAGGAGATTCATTCAATCCAATAGAATGAGTGAAATTCTGGACTTGGATACATTCAGTTGATTGTGGCCTGTTCGATTGTGAAAATCTGCATAGGTTCGAAGGACACAACTTTTCATAAGAAAATTGTGCCTAAGGTGTCTACATAAGTGACTGATCATATAAAGGAATGCCTAAGATGTCTACAGACACTACTGAAGACTATAGAGAACACATTAACAATCACAACCATTGGCTAAAAACATTTACATGAAATCTATAAATAAAGGAGTCTTATTATTGTTTTAGACAATTAAAAATCATCTATTTACTCTGTTTTCTTTGCAAAAACGCCATTGTGTTGACTTTGTAATTTTATAAACAATGTTCATTTTTTGGTGATAATATCAAGTTTTCAAGGGTTGATCTCACGGTGTTGCAAACTATAGATCAACAGCACAACCTACTGGTTGGGCTCATTTTGTCCTAGAGACAGATTTGTTGACTAATTGCAATCTCTGTATTCTTAATTAAGATCAAAGTAGAGGGATGGTAACACAAAAAATTTGCTGTGAAGGCGTGCCATTGCCAAATTGGCACAAATTTCTTTTTCATCTTTGACCCCAAGTGCTAAGTTTGAGCGTGAGACTAACTGTTGTTTTCAGCTGTTTGATCAACCTGTAACACCCTGAAACCAAGATCACATGGTCTAGTTTCCTGAATGTACACCGCAACAAATGTCACCTCTTCCTAAGCTCCATATATTAAGACCTCAACCTTTCTTTTATCTTTTTACAATTAGCTTTCTCAATTACAACAAAATCAATTACCTCTTTAAATCATTAACATAATTTGAATATAAATCTCCACAATGTTATGTCTGTCCCAATAGTAACTAAATATCAAATCTTATTACATCTCCTTGAAAATTAAAGCTGAAAACATAAAATAAACAACTAAGCCTTTAGTCTCGCTCAACATCCTCTATCTTGCTGAATCTACTCATCATGGTCCTCATCATCTGCATTTTTTTTTGTGAGTTTACAATTCAATAAAGTAAAAACATAAACTAAACAATACATAAATATGGCTAAGACAAAGCACGAATATCTCGATATTTAAAATAACGATAAAAACATTATACCTTTACTTGTACTTTACTTGTAAAACAATTCATTAGCTTTCCAACAATTAAAACCATTCATTTATCATCATTTATAGTTTCCTTAACAATTTATAATAGTTCTATCATATTAACAATCTTTTCTTTTCATTTATTGATAGTTACATGTTTTTATCTTTCAATGTCTTATCATATATTTAACAATTTCAATGTTTTAACGGTCAATAATTTACATTATCTCTTTCGATTTCATGTCTTTCTTTTATAGTTCAGTACAATCTTTTTTTTTTTCTTCATTTTTCGATTCAATCTTTTATTAAGAGGCCTAATCAATATAGTCATCGTATAATCACGAAGCGGATAGTTACTAACCAAAACTCACAATGACCGAAGAGTTTGATGTAGTCATCGTACAATCCCAAAGCAGATAGTCACTGACCAAAACTCTAATAACCGAAGAGTTTGATATAATCATCGTACAATCCCAAAGCGAATAGTAACTGACCAAAACTCACAATGATCGAAGAGTTTGATACAGTCATCGTATGATCCCAAAGCGGATAATCATTTATTAACCTAACACGACCAAAGGGTTCGATACAATCTTTACCTATTTTAACCCGGTAAGAGGGCCCCGTCAACTTAACCCCTTAATAGCAAGGTGGTCTTATTCAATAGCTTTTACAGATTCTCAATGCTTTTTATTCCTCTTTTACCATATATTGTCATGCTTACAATTATCTTCATTACAATATCAATTTCAGATTTTATACCTTCACAATTTTATACGCTGTTATAAAAAACAAAACAATCGTACATGTCTCCAGGTTAAGCAATTTCAAGTTTTGTGTACTTAATAGTTAGCCATTTCAATGATATTATACATAAGATCAATAAATAAGATATTTCATAAAAAATCTAAAATAAAGAGTGCTTGGCCAATCTATAGGATTTCTAAGAATTTTAATGCAACAAAATCAATCTTAACATCTTAGACATTATCTCTATTTTTACAGAATTTTTTTTTCATGTTCAAGTTCTCATCTCTTCAATTTTCTTTCAAGTTCTTTCAATAGAATTTTATAGTTTCTTAAACATAGGTTAAAATCATATTACAAATCTTAAAACATTACTTAAAATCCTTAAAAAAAATCTTTCCCTTTGACTTAAATAATAGATCGATTTCAGACCAACAACTTGAAAATCGGTAAAAATCCAACCTTTGAAAGTTAATGGAAACCAATTTTCGAGTTAAATCTAAAAACCTAAATGTAAACAATTGCAAAGTTTAATCATTTACTGACCACTCCAATGAATATCTTG
>JAOXJP010008158.1:0-17956 GCA_025762735.1 Platanus orientalis | reverse complement strand
GCCCTCCCCTCAATAGGTGAGCCGTCTTGACCCCCTTGGTGAGCCCTCTGGAACCCCTTGGCGAGCCCTCTGGACCCCTTTGGCGAGCCCTCCGCCTTAGAAACCTGAGAGTCCCTAGGTTTTTCAGCAAAACCCGTTATGGGGAAAACGGTAGTAACTTTCTCTATAAAACTTAGAATTGAGCACCGTTTGTCGCGTTGAAAAGAAGACTCGATGAACTTTCCAACAATGTATGTTTCATATTCTAGTTCACTTAGGATTGGTGTCAATAGACCCAGAAAGTTATCCTAATTGCGTAGTTTGGAAAACTTTTGAACTTGAATAGTTTTGGATCCAACTTGGGTTCTATACTTCTAAATTGGTTTAATGGGTTTCTAAACCACTCTAAGGTCTATAGAAACACGTGAAAGGATAATTTTACCCTTATAAAGGTGAAATTACATTTTACCCGTTTAGTGCAACACGAGTGTTACAAATGGTCTCCTATTAGATGGAAGATTTGGAATTGCCTTGTTATCCCCATAGTTTTGAGAACCGAACTGGGTAGTCCGACTCGGTTCAACCTGAACCATCACCATAAACGGTTTTGTAAAAGCTTAAAACCATAATTTTTCAAAAACTGGATATAGCCAGCTAAACCAGTTAAAACCGATGAAAACCAATTGGTATTTTACAAGCCCGGTCTAATAAAACCAACTGGTTTTTATTTTTTTAGTAAATTAAGAAGAAAAAAACTAGAAATGTATTTTTTCAAATTCCATTTCCACTTTCCATGAATTATTTTATCTTTTGTTATTTTATTACATTTTTTGGTATGTCTAAAAGTTAAAAACATGGTCATAAGCTTTCTAATGCATTATGAATTGTTTTATTTTTTTGGTATTTTATTATAATTTACTTATGATTGAGAAAACCATGGTTAGATCATGTAAACTGATGGTTAAATCTGGTTGGACCTAAACCCTCCACCTTACTGGTTTGATGTCCAGTCCGGTTCTCAAAACTATGGTTATCCCTCCACATATAAGAAAATGGCTCAGGGTGATGTCAATTTGGGTTCAACCCATTGCCTCGCAAGTGTAGCATAGGCCCAATCCAACATGAATAGCTTAGACGCAAATGCAGCTATTGGGTTCAAACCCATCTTGTAAATCCGATCTTCTGTTCTCCCCTCTAGTAAGATTGTTCTCTTTTAATCACCAAGTTTAGCCCTGTCTAAGGAAGTTAAGATCCTATAATGCGAGTATGAATCATCTACAGCCAAGGGGGAGAGATATCATGCTTGTAACAATCTAGCATGTGACACAATGCCTTATAAAAGGGTATTTTGGTAAAATTAGTGTATTCATGTAGTGTACATTTATTAAAACACCTTCCTTTACCCCCTATGTATTTACCGAGACACCCTTTGTTAGATATTGTGTCATTTGTTGATTGGTACTGGCATGACAACACGGGTAACAAATCTGGGGGCCCATATAACAAGGGAGTGGCCCATTTTGTCAGCTGTCCGAGATGTTCCATCTCATACAGCGTACAGACCTTAGAAATAAAAAATAGCTGAGGTAAATACGTATTGTGTGAATTTAGGGTTATGGTCCATTATGATGTCTATCACCAATTAAACAGACCGGGCATTTTGGTGGGCTAGATGACCCAATAGGGTTCATCACAGTATTTGAAGCGGATTTCTTCTTGTGAAAAAGTGCTTTGCGACCCTCTCACACCAATTGCTGGGTGATACATAGCGAAAAAACACCTAGCATTGAGCACTTGAGGTGGTGGTGCCCCTATTTTCCTGCACATGTTGCCTAGCACCAAGCGCTAAAAAGATCACTAGACACTTTTTCACAAGAGGAAATCCTCCTTGCATCGTATATGACGTCCATCCCAAGGGATTTGGTATGCCCCCTTCTTGAGCTCCTAAGGTGCACCCATATGCATGGACATGTGGTGTAAAAAGAGAAAATCATTTTACCAAAAAAGTGTAAATCACTTCTTTCCCACCATGTGTTGGTTGCTCTGTATTTTCGGATCATAGATGGACAATAGGGAGGCGACCAAATCTATGCCGAACATCCATAAGGAATTGGGCTGTTGTTAGTCACTTAGGCTATGTCTGGTAACTCTCCCAGATTTCATATCCTAATTCCTGATTCCTGATTCCACCCAGAATGCATTCTCTAGAGTGAATTCCAGAATTAGAAAAGTGGTTGGTAAAAAACACTGGAGAATGCATTCTCCTGAATTTTTGGAAGTGATTCTTGTTTTGGTAATACCTATGCAGAATCAATTCTTTTTTACTGAACTATCACAAATACATTTAATATAACAAAAAAATCAAGGTTCTTAACTTTGCATCATGTTAAAATCAACATTGATCCATTTTAAATATATTCCAAAATATATCATCTATAAGATTAAAAAACAAAAAATTGTCTGAAACTTAAAAAAAATTCATCAAAATATGTTTTACACAACTAAATCTAAATAGTAGGAACACCATGAGTAGTAGCCATTGCATTAGAAATTGAGTCTCTCAATTATATCATCTCATATGAACGTTGTGATTGTGATGCATGCGTTGAGGGACCGGCTTCCTCAATTTCCTCTACCTCTTGTTCATCCTCTACAATTCATTATATAAGAATCAAGAATATTACATAGTCTTTCAATGGATATCCAGATTGATACTCTTACATAACCCCCTTGGTCAAATAACCAGGCTAAGGAGGTTTGTCCAAAGTAATAAAAGAAAATACAAGACATACATATACTCATACACATACATAGAAAGTAGTAAAAGAATTGCTATAGAAATGAAAATGTTATGCTTCAATCGCCCCTTTACAATCCTCCTTATGTTGCTCCTTACCAATCAAAAACATAAAAAAGATGGCTCATAATAAATTTGACTGTCACCTACATATGCTATGATACTCAAACAGCAAAATATATCCACATAAAGATTGAGAAAAAGGATACTTGTAGCAAGTGAGGCTCCTCCAGTGAGTTCAGTCACTCTTGCAAGCAAAAATGGAGTTTTCATATTTCCAATCACATTTTTATCCTTGCGGTTTCATACCCTCTTCAATACAAATAACAACAATAGAAGGCAAAAAAAGGTAATTGTTTGAACCATGCTTCTTTAAGGGCCCTTTGTATTGTAGACTCAATCAAGCTTCTTGAAGCCGCATGCTCTTTCGGGATTGGCACAACTATCAATATACCAGTTCCAAGCCTGAGTTTCGTGTTTGCATCTACAATTTACAATAAAATAATAAAATCAACAAAATATTATCAATTAAAGGTTAATAATATAGATGAAGACTATAATAAACTTGCTCTAGTAAATTGATTCACACACACAGATGAAGACTGAAATCAAGAATAGCAAATCCATTTTGACGTTTTGTTGTTAACCTCTCTTTCGTTCAACTAAGAGAGAGAGAGAGAGAGAGAGAGAGACATTAAGAAGGAAAGGAGATAGAGGAAGAGGAGAGGAGGGGGGTTTTGCCGGTGTCGAAACATCAGCACGCCCCCCCTTTTTGCTACTTTTATCCGGCTAAGAGAGTGAAATGGGAGAGGGAAAGAAGGAAAGGAGAGAGGAAGAGCAGAGGAGGAGGAGAGGAGGGGGATTCGCTGGCATCAAAGCACTGCACCCCACCCCCATTTTCTTCTTTTATCCGACCAAAGCGAGAGAAAGCAAGGAGGGAGAGGGAAAGAAGGAAAGGAAAGAGAGAAATGGGAGGCAGAGATGCTGGAATAAGAGCGATCTGTGGGCGAGGGCGTGAGGAGATTTGAGACAAAAAAAAAACACAAACTGGGAGGAGGAAGAGGAGAGGAGTAAGAGAGGATGAAGAGAGGAAGAGGAGAGGAGAGGAGAAGGAAGAAGGAGGAAAAAAAATACCTAGGGGCGATCTCCTTCGGCTTTTGATTGCAGGCTGTCACGAGAGCTCTTCCCAAATCACACGAAGTGAGAGTGAGGAATGGGAGAGGAAATCGTAGAAGCGGCTTTCGCCCAAAAAGCCTCTCCCAACCTTAATTTGGGAGTGAAATCCGGAATGAGAAAGCGAATTTACCAAACATGATTCTCACCTATTTTGGAATCTTGGGAGTGAAAGCAACGGGAATCAAGAATCGGGAGAGTTATCAAACATGGCCTAACCAACTCCCACTTTCCTTCTCTTCTCAGAAATGTGTGGGAGTAGGTTAGGTCTGCCACGCATCTCTCTCTTCCCTTATATAAAGGAGCGAGTGTGAGAAATTGAAGAGAGTTTTTTGAATTAGGGTTTTCTCAAATGAAAAGTAGAGGAAATAAAGATAAAGTAATGGCTTCCGTTGTGTGTTTTCCATAGATCATCTCTAACGAAGAAAAAATAAAATGAGGATTCATTTAGTGCCGCGAACATCATTTTCTTCATCTTTCTCTTTCTTTCTCCTTATGTGGTTCTTAAACTTAGCTTTAATTTCTCCCTTGAGAAGAGCATAACTGTGAGTTCTTGAAACCAATAATCCATTGAATCCACACTCTCTATCAAGAGAGATTGTCTAATTCATTTGGGTATCATCCTCTTTAGATTTGATATTCTCTTTGTGAGAAATCACCTTGATCTCTTAAATGAACCGTGTTTGAGAAAACCTTTTAATAATAGAGTTATGTTGCCGGATTTTCTACTAAACTAAACCCATGACTTCTTAGGCTTCGATAAAACAATGAGGTTTCATTCATCTTTACCAAAAGGAGTAAAGTTTTAGAAAGACAAGAGTTTTTCCAAAGCTAGATTGTATCCTAGAGTTAACTTGGCGGCAATCCCTTACACGTTGTTGAGAGGCCTTGAGTATCTTTAAAAAATGTGATAATGAAACCTTCTATGCTTGAGTGAATCTGTTAACCAAACCCTAGAATTAAAGAAGATGAGTATTTTGAAAGAACCCAAAAAAATCGTGACTTATTGATTGAAATGCAACTAAACTTTTCTATTGTGACTAGTTGAAAGCTGATATCAACTGTCTGGCTTATTTCAACTGAAGTGAAGTCCGTGATTGACTAGAGATTCATGACTGTTTAGGTAATCCGTTACTTGGGATTAAACCTCACTTCGTGATTGAACTATACTTGACGACTAAGTTGTGTTCCGTGACTAATCATTTATTTGCAACTAAGTGAGAAATTATTGTTATTTATTTTATTTTGTTATATTCTCATCACAAAAAAAAGAAACTAACAATTTGAAGATACGTTTACTCCCATGGGCTAACCCGGGATATACCATTTTGAATCAATCTGATTCAATAGAGAAAACTTTTAAAGATGAGAAGAAAAGATGGAGTATTCTGAGACAACAAGACATCTACTATGTGTTGGCTGATCAACCACCTCTTATCCCTTCTAAGAATGAAGCAATAAGAGATGAAATCGATGTTTCCCTCCATGCTAGCAATGATTGGTAACAACTAATTACAAATATCATCATCACATTCTTAAGACCCTCTCTAACAGCCTTTTCCATCGGTTTGCCAAGAAGACTAAAATGCAAAGGATTTATGAGAAGTTGTTATTATCATCTATAAGGGTGAATCAAAAGGAAGCAAGAAATATGACGTCCAGAACTATGGTGAGCTCAAGATGGTGGATGGTAAGTGTATTCTGGAGCAAGCCAATGAATTCTAGAAAATTACTGATGCAATCACCTCAGTCATGATATCTCTTGATCCCGTCTTCCACATCAACATGTTAATCTGTAAGTTACATCTGTCTTAACAAGACTACTAGATAAAGTTGTTGCATGAAAGAAATGGCATGCTACTAAATATAATGATGCATCATCTGTGAGTTGAAGAGCTAGCGAGAAACAAAGAAAAGAAGACTAAGGCATCTGAGAAGGATCATGTGGTGGTAGCTAAACCCAAGGGTTGATTTACATCCAATAAACGAGAATTCAAAAGGCATGCCAAATGCACAAAAAAAAAGCCTCTTGAGAGGTCAAAAAGAAAATTCTATTACTATATTTGTGAAAAATCAGGAGATATGGCTAAAGCTTCCCACCATAAACAATATGGTGATGACAATAACAACAACAAGAAGGTGTACACGGACAAGAGAAGGATCTATGATGGTGATTTGTTAGCCGTTGCCACTGAAGTCAATGTGGTAAGAGAGGAAGTTAACTAGTGGATTGGCACTTGTGCCACTCGGTACATTTGTAAAAATAATGAGATGTTCACCTCCTATGAAATAGTGGGGGATATCATGAACAAGTTCATAGGAAAATCCTCATCCTCCAAGGTAATTAGGATATGCACAGTGACGCTGCAGTTTATCATTGAGAAGATTGTTACCCTTAGATAAGTCTTGTATGTTCCAGATATCAAGAAGAACCTTGTTTTCAGCTCACTTCTGAGCAACTATGGATGAATATAAGATGTTGTTTGAATTTGATAAGTTTGTACATATAAAGTATGATGTATTTGCAGGCAAGGGATTTGCCACCTCTTGAATGTTTAAGTTTAATGTTATAATGAACATAACCTAATCTATCATGCCATAGATTACCCCACTATATCAAGTAAGCAAAAGTAAAAGTCATTTCATTAATAATGTTAAGCTTAAACATTCTAGAGGTGGGAAATCTATAGATAGACATGAATTCTACCCGGGCTAGATTGTATCTTGGAGTTAGCTTGGCCGCAATTTCTTACAGTTGTTGGGAGGCTTCGACTATCTTCAAGAAATGTGATAACAATATCTTATATACTCAAATGAATTGGTTAACTGAACTCTTGAACTGAAGAAGACGATTATTCTAAAAAAACCATAAAATCGTGACTTACTGATTGAATAGAGACTAAACCTATTGTTAACCTAAATTTTTGGCAAGTGACGTGTGTGGGTGTGCCAGTACCATGTAGGCATATATAAAATCTACTGCTTGACCCCAAGCACCAAATCAAACAGAATGTATGGAAGGACTCACAAGAAATTCCTTCTACAAGGTTCATTCGGTCACCCTTATATTTATCAAGCGATTACGAGGGGGAAGGTTCTTCCCTTTATGGGTAATTTTTTACGTTGAAATCAAAGACTTTAATATTTTACTAAAAACTATATTAGGACAATAACTAACTATTGGATTGAAGAGTTTAAAATAAACTTACAATAGGTATTATTCTAATCATGTGACGCATACGGTCATAGAGCCATTTCCACATAAATAAAACAAACATGAACCATTGATAAAATGTCATGAACAGAAGGTTTGAATGAAACAAGTGTTTTTATTGCTAATGAAGGGTTACAAAGTATTTGACTAAGTAAAAACTAAATACAGTATTCAAGAAATTGTGTTGGTGTGCGATCCTCGCTTGGAACCCCAAGACCTCTATTTATAGACTTTTGATTTAGTTACGGTCCTTATACAAGTGTCACCTTCTGATTTCTTTTATTACTCTTGTAACTTTTCCCATTATTCTCCATTTACCACATAAGAAATAATTGATTTATTTTTCTTTTCTTCTGTCTGGATTGCCAAATGTCCATAACTACTTCAAGAATTCTCTTTTAATCTTTGAAATTTAAACTTTATTTGTAACAAAATCTTTTAACCATAATTACCTTGCTGCCTCCCTTAACAATCTTTGCCATGTGACCTTTTAACAAACATACATCATGGCGGTAAATTTATGGTGTAAAACCTATCTATGGAGACTGAAAACTAATTGTGACTATTTAGAGTATTGGGATTGAAGTGAAGTCTACGACTGAACAGAGATCCGTGACTAACTAGGTCAATTGTTAGTCGTTACTGAACTTCACTCCATGAGTGAACTGTACTTGGTGACTGAGTTATGTTTTGCGATTGAGATTGACCCTCATAACATAGTCTTGTTTTAGCAAGCTTCCCCAAATGGGTCCCCACACAATTTCATGTGCATATTTACAATAACCAAATATCATCTTGTCTACCGAAAATTTGCAATGCTGTGGTCGCCTTCCTCTCTTGTCCTGTATGGTTCTTGGTTTCGTTCTATATAGGCGGCTGTCAACTGGTGGGCCCAAGAGGGTATATAAAAAAATAATAAACAAAAGAGTGGTTGAGGCTCTCATTTTCTTTGTGATTATGAGGGCAATGAAAACATTTTAGGTCTTTGGCTATCTATGGTCTCGCATTAGACGTGGTTCTGCCATGAGATCAAGCTTGTAAAAGCTTATTGACCCAAGTTTGGCACAAGTGTTTTTTGACCTGGTTTGGGCATGGGCCCAAGTCCAATCTATCATATACCATTCTCCCATGCAATGTGGTAACACATTGCCAAACACTAACTACGTGACGTTTTGATTAGAAGTAAACTTTCTCCTTTTGCATGAAAGTGCAAAAGTATAGCATAGTCAATAGGCTAACCGAATAAAGCAATAGCATGATGGAGACTTAACTAATTTTATTTTGTTGTTAATTTCAAAAAAAAATTATTTTTATATTTTTCATTTGATCCACAAATAATTAAGTTTAAAGTAATATGATTATAAATCTAGACTTTTATCTCTTAATGCAATTATTAGGATAAAGATTCAAATTCCATAGTCATTAACTTGTCACAGAAAAAGAAATCTAAGATGACCAAGCAATACACATGACAGTTTAGTTGGCAGCCCAAATAGGCATCACCTGTTGGCCACTTCACCAAAGTCATTTTTGGCCTTTCCTTTCGCCCTTGAATTCCCTAACATATAAGCTCTGTACCCATCATGTGTTGCATCTTCCCTAGTAAAAGTAACTTTTGACCTCACCAAAGTCATTTTTTGGCCTTTCCTTTCGTCCTTGAATGCCTTCAACTTGTTGAGTTCCCTAACATATAAGCTCTATACCCATCATGTGTTGCATCTTCCCTAGTAATAGTAGCTTTTGACCTGTCATTTTGGAGCGAGCCCGGATTTCGTGCGTACAAAAGAGGTGTGCAAGTTGTGTGCATGGACCTGCAAGGGGCTGACGCATCAGCACCAAAAAGTGATTTACGCTTTTTGAGGGGTGCAATTATCATTTTTGGGCACTGATGTGTCCGCCCCCTGGTCCATGTGCACAAATTATTCACCTTTTTTGTGCGCACAAAATCCAGGGGGGGTCATTTTGGGGGGGTGAGAGAGAGAGAGAGAGATTTGGTGACCTTTCGGATAGGAAGCAAATGTTTTGTTTAGGATATATAGTGTCTAGTACCACGAGGACAACATGTGGAAGAAAATCAATGGGATTAAACGAAATTTCAAATTCTCAGCTATTTTCTTTCATGTGTTGTCCTTGGTGTCCTTGACACCAAATCATGGACATTACATTTGCTCCCTTTGGGATATACCCAATTTTTTTATGTTTATTTATTTATTTATAAATGTCACCTATTGGTGGAAAAAATTGTTTATTCCTCATTTGGCTTCAGGTATGGGTAGCTCGGGTGACTGGAACGGATCCGGTACATGCCTCAATAAAGAGGATTTTTCACAGACTTCAAAAAGGAAGAAATGAGAAAAGTGAAACTAAACTTTGTAGATACAACAATTGATAACACAATACAAACGTCTTGTTTAACTCTAGGAGTTACTTGTCTCTTCAGAGAAGCTGTGCAACTCGATGTCGAACAAGTCGGTGATAGAATCTAAGGAATGAATTAGGTTTAATTCCCTCGAACCGAATTATAGACTAAATTTAGTTATTCCTACTCCTAAAATAGACCTACTCCTACTCCTAAGATAGAAATAAAATTTGATGTTAATGTTTGAGAGCTTTCTTCTTCTACTTCTCGTCTATTTATATTGAGCCAATCAGTTATGGTAGTTGTAACTCCACATTGCTGGGTGGTTTCTTCCACTTCCCACTCTCCTTTGTCACAATTACTTTTTCCATTCTCTGTCATGGCAACGAATGCCTATCATGGGGTGTGTAGTGTCATTGCCTTACCTCCTTCATGTAAATGATGATCTGCCTTTGTTGCATGATAGTTGTCATGATACATGTTTTAAATCTGACTTCACCATGTGTTTCTGTTTGTGCCTGTACTTCTAGATCCATTAAAATCCAAGTATCATCTATCTGTAGGAAGATTTTTAGGATGGTGCTAACACCACCCTTACTAAATAATCATAAAAATTCTTTCATGTGTGGTGTAATGTTTATCATCTTTGGGCACCAACCAAAAACAAAGGCTTCATTCACTACATGACACTATGATTAGGCTAAAACTTACCACATGAGAAGAGTGTGGTGTGCATGTGATACCCTTCGAGGCTACCATCTAAGCTGTAAAATTAAGATTTTCCACCGGTTTAAATCAGTTCATATAACTATGAAGTTTTGCAAAAAAAAATTCAACACATGACTACAAGGCACAATAAAAAACCCTTGGAAGAGGTATTTTGTAATTATTTGTTAGAACACCCACCATAACTTACTATTTATTGATCATAAGGCCCCTCATGTTCGGATTGTTCTTCATCTATATTCTTTTACCCAAAAGCGCTTTAGCACAACTTCTCCTCTAAACACCCCCTTAGTCAGTAGAAAGTACCATTAATGTGCTGCAATTTTTTATAACCTTGCACATGGACAAAAACATGTAAAGAATGACGTGTGTTGGAAGACCTACCTTTTGAATTATCTATCTCACTTGTGTTGGAAGAAGACCTAAACATGTGAAAAACGACTATTTTTTCCCCTTTTTGTTAAAGAATGGACTTTTTCTCTCTTCCTACAACAATCACGGCTTGTTGCTAGGCTAGGAGGAAATCTTGTTTGTATGTGAAATATATCAAATCACAATGAAATAGAACATCAAGTGCTTTTGTGTAGAACCTGTTACAAGTAGAAGTTCAGTGGCCATGTGTTAACCTAAATTTCTGGCAAGTGACATATGCAGGTGTGTCAATGCTATGTGGGTACGAATAGGTCTATTGTTTAACCCCAGACACTAAATCAAACAGAATGTATGAAAGAATTCGGAAGAAATTCCTTTCACAAAGTTCGTTCAACAACCTTTATATTTATCAAGTGATTACAAGGGGGAGGGTTCTTCCCTCTGTGGGTAACTCTTTGTCTTGAGATCAAAGACTTTTTAATATTCCACTAAGACTAAACTAAAGTGATAATTGAATGACAAAAGAAAGAATCTAAAATAAATTTACAGTGGGTATTATCCCAATCATGTAATGCATGCGGTCGCAGAGCCATTTCCATATAAACAAAACGAACATGAACCATTGATAAAGCGCCATGAACAAAAAGACTAAATGAAACAAGTGTTTTCATTGGTACTGAAGGATTACAAGGTATTTGGCTAAACGAAATATTGACTAAGTACAATGTTCAAAAAATACAGATGTAGACAAAGTTGTGTTGGTGTGTAACCTCTATTTTGAACCCCAAGACCTCTATTTATAAACTTCCGATTCAGTTATGGTCCTTGAACAAGTGTCACACTCTGATTTCTTTCATTACTCTTGTAACTTCTCCCATCATCCTCCATTTTCCACATAAGAAATAACTAATTTCTTCTTTTCTTTTGCTTGGAATTGCTAATTATCCATAACTACTTCAAAATTTCTCTTTTAATCTTTTTCTTCCACCTATTTTCTGTTTGAGACTTAAAATCTATTTGTAATGAAATCTTTTAACCATTATTACCTTGTTGCCTCCCTTTACAATTTCTTGTCATGTGGCATTTTAACAACTATATACATCATGGTGGTAAATTTCTGGTGTAAACAATGCCCCCTTTGTCATTTTGAATTTGAAAGAATTTGAAGTGATGTAACGTCTTTTCCCAAATGGCATTCCTTCCATGTGTTTCTTCCACATTGAATCCTAAGTCTCTTCACCTTTCCGTTCCTTTTTTTCAGGGATTTTGCCTTGATTTTCGGTTTCCTTCCTTATAAAGTCTTTCCTTTAACCATCCATTATTGCTTCTTTCTTCTTCTTCTTCGAGCTAAGTTCTTCCTGTTGTTCTTCAAGTTCATTTTCATGGCATCCAACATTGCATCTTTCTCATCAACAACTCTTCATTCCAATTATTTGCCATCTTAACTAGAAAGTCATGCGGCTCCATCAGAGTTCTTCACCCAAGGACTCTTTTTTGTTAATGATAAACCTATATTAGGGCCTATTTTTCTTTCTTTTCTTTTAGATTCTCTATCCTCCCAACACCCTCTGTATGATCTTGAATTTTTGTTATTAGCCCATGAGAGTCTAAGTTGGGCCAAATGGAAATAAAAACAATTCCTTGAAATGTTGGCCCAAAACCCATAATCAATGGATTGAATGGGTTTCTAGCATCCTTCCTTAGTATGAAAAATTATGGGATGAACTGGTTATTAGGGAGTGTATTCTTCTTTCCAAGTTCGATATGCCCATAGATAAAGAACTTATTATCGTTGTGGCTTGTTTTTGGTCTCCTTCTACTTATTCCTTCCACTTTGGTTGTGGGATAATATCTCCACCCCTTTCGGATGTTGCTTCCTTAACTCTCCTTCCTCCACATGGGGAAGTGATTTCAGTAGAACTTTTTCATCCTACCAAATTCGACTTCAATCATTCTAATGCTATGGAGTCTTTCAACAAGTTTATTGTGAAAGAAAGTTAAAGTACTAAGAAAATTTTCTTCCAAGAGCACAATGCTTTTTTAATCTATTGGCTTTATAGATACTTCGTATGCCTCCCTTTAAGTTGTATGACGAAAGAATATAGCCTTGGGGCTGCTACTTAGGTAAAAGACAGGAAATTGACTTTAAACCCTTTCTTCCTTACTCAACTCTATAGGAGTATGAGTAATCTTAACTAAAAGAATCTTTGTAGCGTAGGTGGCCCTCTCTGGTTCTTCCAATTGTGGATATATGAATATTTTTCTGACTTGAAAGCTTGTACAACTATTCCTCCTCCAGGGTCAGATTGTCTTTCCTATGGCTGTAGATGGGTTGTATCTAGGCCACTGTTTCTTCCATTTAAACAATGTTTTTAATTCTTCCATGATCTCTTCATTAATAAGATGCCAAGTCGGTTTATCCTTTTTCTTGATCACCAATATGGCCCTCCATGGTATACTGACAACATACTTGACTTTACTTCTTCCATAGACCAACAAATATTTCATGACATTTGGCATTCATATCTTACTCCTTGTGATTTGTACTGTGGAAGAATTTATGACCAATTGAATCACAAGCCTGGTTTTGAATTCTATGCCCCCAACTAAATTTCCTGATAGTTTGGTTTCCACAAGATGGTCCCAATTCCTCCATTTTTCCTAACCAAAAATATTCCACCCCATCAAAGAGTTTTGGCTGTTCCTCTGGATGTTGCAAGTGTGTTGGAAAGTTTCCTACAATCTAGAGATTCTTTCACAATGACTAACACTCTTCAAAATCCTTCTTTAGTAGTGATTCAATATAAGGAGTGGTGGAAGAAATATTTCACTAGCCACGTTCTCCCATTATGTTCTAAGGTGAATCTTTTACGGCTCAATTATGTGCCGATTTCTCCCAATAGTGAATCCATCCAAATGAATCTAGAACCCTCCAATTCTTCTAAGAATATTCCAGCAGTTAGTTCTAGACCTCCTCCTTCCATTTCCTCATCTCAGCTTCTTCCTAGGGTATCCCCCAAGAGAAAGGCTTCCGAGAAGGAAAAAGTGGAAGGAAGCAAAGGTAAGGAAGTTATCAAGAAATCTTCCAAAAGTAAAGGTATCATACTTTTTGTAAATGCTCAATATTTAATAATAAAAAAGTATGAAAAAATTTATAAAATAAAATGGAATCCCTCCGGTACTGAGGGGGAAGCTAACTCCGTTATCCCATCTTACAAGTTAATAGGGGTAGAGTTTGAAGGGAAATTCTTAACAGAGCCCCACCCTACTCTAGAAGAATGGATAATAACTATATGGGATAAAACTAATTATTTTCTTGGTGAAAGAAGTAAGTTTCATTACTTTCTTTTTGTAACATTTCATAATATTGCTTTCTGATTTTCTTTCTTTAATTTCCTTCAGTAGAGAAAGCTCAACCCCTAGTGGGTATACATCTTTCCGAATTACTTGCTCAAGGTTGACTTCCTTCTGAAGAGAATGCTCCAGATAACCTTGAGCCTTTAAGCAAAAGAAGAAAGTGATTGGTGAAAGCCAAAGATCTTCCCTCCTTAACTACAGTCCCTACATTTATTTCAAAAAAGACTTGTCATTCTTCCTCTCATAAGACCAAGAACCCCAGAGAGTTTTTAGATTTAACGGAAGGAGAAAAAGAAGTTTCTTCGACTGTTGTGAGGGAAATTCCTCTAGAAATTTCTCCAGAAGCACCAATAATAGCTCCTATTGAACCCTTACCTTCAATTTCTTTAAAGGAAGTGCATGCTTCCAGGCCTGAAGATTTTATCTCGCTAGGCCATAGTACTATCATCCTAGATCCTTCAGAAACCATCCCTTGGAAGAAATTCAACAAATCATCCATCAAGATGTAGCCATGACACCATCATCTCTCCCTTTTTGGGATGATTTAGATTCTATCTTGAAAGAATGGATGGAAGATTTTCCAGATGACTCCTTTGACAAAGTAGTTGCAGCTCCTTCCCTAGTGTATTTGCTCCCTACTGAAGATGCCTAGTTTTGCCAGCTTAAGGAACACATTGTCTTCCTTCTCAGTTTGGGTTGTTTTGAAATTGTTCTTTCTCGTACCAGAGGTGCGGTAGAGGATATGATCCAGAAATTATTTGGACATACTTCTGATCTAGAAAACCTTATTCATAAGCTGGCTATCCAGCTATCTTCTGCTTTGTCTGCTTCTGGAGATTACGAGAGAATCACTTCAGGTCTCCACAAAATAGAGCGCTTGTCTACTGAAGAATCTCAAATTGCTTCCCGTCTGCTAAAGTTGCAAAAGGCATCCCTTAACTCCAATCACCGGACCATTTTCTCTAAGATAGTTGACATAGAGAAAGATCTCGACAGGATTTATGCAGAGATTCAGACATTGAAGGATGAGAAGATATCCAAATAGAAGGAGATTTCTGCGGATAAGAAGAAGCTGAATGGCTATAAAGAGAAGAAGGGTGTTCGAGAGAGTAAAATGTCCACCACTTTGGTTAACAAGAAGAAATTGGTAAAAGAATTGAAGGAAGTGAAAGGAAAGAAATAAGAGTATTCTAACCATTTGATCCGTATCTTAAGATCATGGTCTGACATCCAAAAATTCTTCAAGGAGAATTTTTTAACTTTGCTGGCCATGGGCCATTAAACTTTATTTTGTTAATGATGTGTGTTCGCTATGTAGCCATTAACTTTAATTCCTATACTGAAATTCCTTTTGGTGTTTGAATCTTTTGTTCATTTTGATGGATTTTATCTTAATCCTATCATATATGTGAAATCTCTTTTTGTAGGGTTGATTTGACATTTTTTCCATTATTATATTGTGATGGATTCTCGATTTTTCCTACTAGTGGGAAAATACTTCTTTAAATATTTTTCATTGATTGCTTTCTTCATCACTAATCCATCTATTTCTTGTAGAACATGTTCTCCTCCTAGGAGAATTTTAAATATTTTGTATGGTCTTTCCCAACTAGGGGACCATTTTCCAAAGGCATGATCTTTAGTGCCTAATGGAAGAATTGTTTTCTACACTAGTTCTCCCTCCTTAAAGAATTTTTTCTTTGCTTTCTTGTTATAATCCTTAGCAATTTTTTGTTTATTTGCATTCATAATGTCTAAGGCTTTTAATCTTACTTCATCCATATTTTTTAATTCTAGGATCATGGCTTCATTCAATTCTTCCATAGTTAACTTTTCTTGAAATGTCGTTCTCATTTAAAGAACCACAATTTCCATGGTAGTATGACATCATGTCCATATGCTAGAGTATATAGACTAGTACCAGTACTAGTTCTTTTAGATATATTATACGCCTATATGATCTATGGAAGAATTTGATGTCAAGATCTTAGTTTTTCTTGAATGGTCTTCCTCAATAAATCCTTCAAAATTTTATTAGAGGATTTAACTTGACCATTATTCTGTGTATAATATGGAGTGGAAGATAACATTTGAATTTCAAAATCCTCCGCAAATTGTTTTTACATCATAGCCTATGAACACAGTTTTCATATCTGTTATAATGGTTTTAGGTAGGCCATAATGATAAACAATGTTTTCTTTTATGAACTGAATAATGTTGCTTTGGTTTACTTCTTTCATAGGCTTTGCTTCTACCCATTCGTGAATTAATCAGTTGCCATAATGACATAACCATGCATATTTGAAGATATGAGATTAATATTTTTGATTAAATCCATTGCCCATCCTCTAAATGGCCATGACTTTAAAATAAGGAATAATTCTGCCACAGAGACTCTTTGTATAAGCCCATGTTTTTGACATGCCTAAAATGATTTTGCATGTTTTATACAATCAGCCATAATAGTTGGCCGATAGTGTCCATATCTTTGAAGCAACCATCTCATTTTTATCCCTACTTGTGTGCCCCACAAATCCCTTCGTGTACTTGAGTTATGTCACCTCAAATGTTGTCCCGCATATCATCTCCTATATAGCTGATCTTTAGGTAACACATGATTTAATGCCATTATTTTTATTTTCCTTTCAACCTTTTGACTAGGATCTTTTAAGTACTTTATGAAAGAAATTTTCCAACCATCTAGAGTTATTTCTTGTGAACAAAGATTTATACTTCTTTCTCTTTTTTTCACTGATGGCAAAGATCTTTTGATAAGTTCTATAGTTCTTTGCTTATCTTCACAAGCAATGGTTATTCCAGATGCAATTTGGACCATTTGATTAGCCATTGTATTATTTTCTCTTGGAAGGAATTTCAATGTTACATCATCAAACTCTTCCAATAGTTGGATGGCTCTAGTATAGTATGACATTAAGGTCCAACTATTGCATGTATATTAGCTAGTCAGTTGTTTTATAACTAATTGTGAATCTTCTGTGATTTCCACCAATCTTGCTCCTATTTATGAAAGAATGTCAAGACCAATAATTAAGGTTTTATATTCAGCCTGATTATTAGTACATTCAAAGTCTAATTGGAAAGCATATTCTAATTTTTTTCCGTGTGGAGGAATTATAATAATTCCTGATTTGGAGGAATTTTCTATGTTTAAACCATTGAATTGTAGATGCCATAGGGCATGGCTGATGGTTAGAATCTCAAAATCCTCTTCTAAATTTATTTCCTCTATCTTTTGAGGATGATTAGCTAAAAAATATGCAAGGCCTAACCCTTTACTATTTTCTGTGTAATGTATTAAATACAATACTTAGACATAGCCAAAATCCACTTTCCAATTCTTCCATGCGGAGAATTGGTCTAAACAACATATACTTAATAATATTGGTTCTGGCTATTAAATAAACACTAATTGACAATAGGTAATGTTTGAGTTTTATTATTGTAAAATACAAAGTTAGACACAATTTCTTAATAGGTGTATAATGTCTTTCAGTGTCATTTAATGTCCTACTTAAGTAATATACTACTTACTCATTGTTTTCTTCATTGTCTTAGGCCAAAAAAGCACCAATAGAACTATCAGCTGCCGATATATATAACTTAAGAGGTTGTCCCTTCTGTGGAGGAATTAAAACTGGTGGCTTTGATAGATATTCTTTGATCTCTTCAAATGCTCACCGGTGATCTTCCTCCCAAGTAAATTATTCCTCTTGCTTCAACTTGGTAAGTGAAGAAAATACTTGTGTTTTGCCTACAAAATTGGATTTGATTCTCTGGAGGAAATTGATTTTCCCCAAGAAGTGTTGCAACTCTTTCTTGTTTCCTCTGTGTTCTATATAGGTGATTGAAGATGTCCCCAAACTCAATTTGTTTCTTAAGGTCAAGAGAGGAAGCAAGGAAGAGAATTGAAGTATAATGTTGAAGTACATAAGACTCCTGAAGGTACCTTCCATTTGA